>JAWPHD010006275.1:0-147562 GCA_037043455.1 Cyrtodaria siliqua | reverse complement strand
CGTCATACGCATACCGTCTGCGGGATGGCTAAAATGTTCGTACTATTGACTTTTTAAATATCGAGTTCTGCTAACCCCGGGGCTAGAGGGCGTGAACTGTAGCTAGCATTGTTTCACTACCGTTCATGAACAGTCTCAATAAAACCGAGACTTCAATATCTTTTATATTTATCGTGTTCAGCGATTTCCAAATTTCTCCTTCCAAACTCTTTTGTTGTTTCCGTGCGAGCCAGCGATACTACCGAGCTAATAGCAGGAACGATGCATTTGATAATTGATTTCACTCATTGTAGGTTTCTTAAAGGAAATCCGACTGTATAATTTATCGTAACTTGTTCGTATTTACTTTCCTATGACGGGCATTTGTTGATTTTACATAGATATGCATTTTCGCTCTCGATCGATACTAGTATCACCTCTCGTGTTTGGCGCTTGGAATTATGGGGGGAAAGTAGTCCGGTCGGGTGATTTGCATATATGGCTAGGTACCAAAACCCAGGTTTTAGGACCCAATCTAGACACGCCGGACAAAAGCCCCAAACTTTCCTCAAATGTGTGTTTTATATTTCTATGTATTTTTGAAATGGTCCCCAAAGGTTCGTGAATCGCTAAATGTATTAGGATTATATGCACACCGAATTACCGCACCGCGGATGAAGTCCTGAAAAATCAGGAGGGCACCTGCCGAATATCAGTGATGAATTTGAAAAATTCGAAATGACGTCAGTATGCATAGATATGTTGTTGTTTTTTAAATGTTTTTATCATTTCATCCTTTATTTAACACTCCTAAGGCATGCGAATGTAGAACATCTAAATGTTGCCGGTCATGTCATTACTGGTAATTTTGATATTATAGATAAACATATTCGGCATTTGTTTTCAAAGGTCCGAAGTATAAATTGCCTTCTGTGATTGATTTTAATGCATGCCGTGATCAGATCGCCCAATCCATTAAGGGGTTTAGTATTAAATTGTGTCGTAGAGAACATGCTGACCCTGACTCCCTTTCTACTTGGAAAAATACTGTTTTTAACATCATAAATACTTCTATAACCCCACCCTACTTCCCCCTAGACCTAGGTTTACATTTCGTAATCTAAAATCGGGAATCCGGGAATTTCATACTAAGTTTGTTTTAGTTTCTGCTGATAAAGCAGCTAATAATATAATTATTGTTTGACGTCTCCATTACGTCTATGTTTTATCTCAGGAACTCGGGAGTACTAATTCGTATACTCCAGTGCAACCTACTGAATATAATGTTGTTTCGACGCATATCACTCGGTGCAAGATTTTCAAGGGTGGTATAGACGAAAAGCAAAACAGACTTCCAACGATGTACTGGATTCCCAAATTACACAAACAACTACCGTTTTATTTCCAATTCTAGTTCTTGCACCACTACATATATCTCCAAACTTTTAACATCTTATCTTACTGAATCCCGTTAAACAATATTGTGTTAAAGCTTATGAAAACTCTGGGATTCATTTATTTTGGTCTAATAACAATTTAGACGAAGTTCTTGATAACATTTTCAATAAACGTCAAGCTTCATCTATTAGTACTTATAATTTGTCTACATTATCTACAACTTTACCACACCACCTTATCTTGCTCTCATTCAAAAAACATTGCTAGGGAAAATACATTTTTGGCCAGTAACAATATCAAAGTTTTTTTTACTAACGGCAGTTTGGACAATTACACTATGTGGACTTGCCATGAAGTTCGTGAATCACTTAATTTTCTATTAGATAATATTTTCGTCAGGTATGTTCCATACCATTAATAGACAAATTGTTTGTATCCCTATGTGTACGAACTGTGCTACCCCTTGTCGCAGATTTGTTTTTGTATTGCTATGAAAGAGATTTCATGTTGAATCTTTCACCAGATGCCAAGGCAGATGTTACTGAGGCCTTTAATGACACCTCTCGATATCTGGATGACATATTGAACATTGACAACCCTTTCATTTCTACTATGGTTAATAATATATATCCTAAAGAACTTCAACTTAACAAAACTAATATTAACGCTTCTTTTCTCTATTGAAAATGGTGAAATAATTAGCAAAATCCATGACAATAGAGATGATTTTAATTTTGATATTGTTTATAATAACCCCCCCCACCCCCCGCCCCCCCCCCCACCCCCACCACCACCCACCCATTATATGGGGATGTTCCCCGAGCAACTTCTTATGAGATCTATGTGTCTCAACTTATTCGTTTTTCTAGAGCTTGTACTCGAGTAGAGGACTTTAATATTCGTAATCTTTGTATAACTAAAAAGCTACTCCAGCAGGGCTACCGTTACCATAAACTTCGCAAAACCTTTGCAAAATTGTATTATCGTAACCCTGATCTTCTTTTCGAATATAAAAGTAGTTTAAAAACTCTTCTGCGACAAGGACTATCACAACCTCACTTCTATGGTGATGTGATTTACAAACTGCGTAAGGTCCTTGGTCATGGTAACTTTCATTCCATCTTTGTTAAACGTGTTAAAAGGTTTATCATAAGAGGTGTTGACCCTATCATTTTGAAACGCACTGCATGCTTGGTGGTGGACCCATTTAAAGTTCGCCACTATGCTTTCCTCTTTAATTGTGCGATGACCGGACAGGCTGTGGACCCGATGATGACGTCTACCTAAAGCCCAAAAGGACGGTGATGTTTGATGTTTGTCTGCAATCTTGTCTTGTCATGCCCTCAATGGTTTATTCCCTTGTGCTCTGGCTTCTGCCAAGTCATTGAGTACATTCTTTGTGGCTTTCTAGGCTATTGTTTTTTTTGTATTTATATATACATGAGCATCTTTGTGTTTTACTTATGTGGCCTATTAATGCTGCCTTGTTGGTTAGAGAATAACTCATTTTAGGTATTTCTTTTTTTACACTGTCCCGTTTTATTGGGATGACAGTAGGGTAAGTGTGAGGTTTGGTGTACCCTAGGACCTGGTTTAAATACCCAGTAGCCTTTTTTGCCACTGACCGTTCCAATGCGGTAGCCCTATTGTCGACCCATTTTGTGTTTGTGACTTCATACGCCTGTATTCTTTGTTAACATTGCCATTCACGTTTGTCCTTTTGCGTGTTTTTGGGTTTACTTCTGTGAAAGCTGCATTTCCTGTTCGACTTTTATACCTATTTTACCTATAATTTTTAGCGTAAGTTTTGATTATTGACCATTCTATTTGCATCAGTGTCGTGCACAGTGTGACCTGTTAAGTGTCAACGTGTCGTAAAATACCATTCATTCATTATGTACATGAAGTCGGCAATTTGACGCGTATTTTTTAATATTTAAATTTTATAATGATATGGTGTTTTATTATCTTCAAATTTACAAACAACACTTATAGTCGAGCTCCTTCTTGCAAAATATTGAATGAATTGTGCAATTTGGTTAAAAGCGTGAAACTTGACACAGTGATAGATGACGTACCAAACATTTTTAGCTATGGCCAAGCAAAATATGTCCGCCAAATTTCACCATGGCCGCCAAAAGTTCCTGAAAATTCACCTACTGACTTTAGAGATATATAATTACACTAAAAACAATACATCTTGACAAATTTACTGTAAATATCTTCATTATAATATAAAAATGCAATAGGTATATCATTGATGCTCAAAATGAAACTTTAGTAGTAAAACAAATCAAAGTAATGTACTACAAATTATGTGTTTACGTTCATCCAGTGGTTGTTAATGCTATATGCGGTATTTTAAAATGAATAAAGACATCCCAGATACATTTTGATGCAGTTAGAACTTATATTCTTCGCTCTGTTCATTTAATTATTGAAATTCAATCGACTACCAATATATAATTGATTGGTAATTACTACAACTGTGTAAATAATACGGTTAACTACTTCCAGTCTGACAGATAAACAGCATTGTTTTAGTTTCTGTTTGACGATAAACAGCTATTTTTTTGTTTCGGATATATATATTGTTTTGTTTTGAATGGTGGTTTACGTCATTTTAGCACACTTTAGGCCATATATGTGTGGTGGAGGCAGACCATCCCATTTTTCCTGGATAGAAACAGTACTGTATAACTCCCGCCATCGTAAGAATCGAGATTTTCTCACAACTAACATCATAAAGCTATTCATCTAAGGGGCATTCCACAGTTTAATGTACAGTGCTCAATAATCAAACCCATGACAAGCTCTTAGCCTGAATCCTTGAGCAAAAATAAATCACATCATCATTGTGTCATACATTTCTTAGAAGACAATAAAATTACACATGTTTCCAGACCAAAGAAAAGCATCAAAAAGCATTTTCTGTAAAACTTACGTCCCATTTCTTTAAGATTACCCCACCCCTCAAAACATGCTAAAAAAGCAATTTTAGCAATATTTCAAATGTCAATAAATAAAAAAAATGAATTTTCCTAAGCATATCAGGGTCATGTCTGCACTCATAATGCTCTTGCATATCAGGAAATGCTAAGTTTTACATACCTTCTCCGGCATTTTAAAAATTATTCCATGCTGATCTCCCCGCGAGTCAAAATCAGCCATTTTGCCTACTTTTTGGAAGTTTTTGCTAGTTGAGCATTTTTCTATTTATAGCCTCCAAAAAAAACAAAGAATGCATATTCCAATACACCAAAATAAACTTAGAAGTAATCAAAACTGAAAACAACATCAGACATGTGCTTCATAATTATTATAAATGCAATCCATGGACCTAAAAGATGTTTAGTTGATTTCTTTCTGATTTACACATGGACATTCGTGCGAAACTGAGGAGTGCCCCCTAAAGGATATTTATTTATTGATGCATGCGATTTATAGGACGAATCCTGATTAAATCTACTGATATTGAGGTCATATAAGTACATCCTAGTCATTGATTTAGGTAAACATTCCTGACATAAAACAGAAATACAACATACACTCTTGGTGAGATTTTGTAATTAAATTTTAAATGAACAGAACATGGAACAGTGTAAATCTTTTCAGACCGAAGAGTACAGGAATACAGTTGATTCCCTCCCCACTCACCACCACCCCTTTTACACACAACTTTAAAGGAACATACTGCAATCTTAAAACATGAGGTGACATGTATTTGCAATCATTGATATTAATTATTAGAATAGTTCAAAGCAAATTGTTTTTATATATTGCTATCTGCATGACGAATACATTGCACCAATATTTTATTTAAATATAAGCGAACCAACAAAGTGGTAGATATCACGTCATTGTTATCTTTATGCCAAGATAAAGCAAAGTCGGTGGCAATGATACGCCATTCTATGAATGTTGTACACGATGCTGTTCAATACCTGAACCCAGGACAAACTGTCTGGCACAGCAGATTCGTTCCTTAAAGCCAGACGTGTGTCACAAACTCAGTATGCACATCAAGTCACTGCAAATAGCTTGTACAATTTGATGACAAAGGTCTATGAGGCCGACACTAGTTATATGGGTGGCCAGTGTTTAGGCTTTGAAGAAACAAAAAAAAAGAAAAGTGAAAAACCCTCAGTTCCAGCACTGGTCTATTACTTTGCAATCGGAACTGTTAGTATTTGCGTTTGATAGATCCTTAAGAGAAGGAAATTTCAAGCTGTCTATCGACATGCTGACCAGACTTATATCTTTTATTTTTGCATTACTCAAATTGAGTATGCCAGATGGTACCCAGTTCATCTGCGGGACATGACTTGTTTGACAAAAAAGTACCCAGCTGTCACCACAGAGTTTAATAAAAGACAATTATGTGGTTCGCAAAACCCAGCGAGCATGTTCATCAATTGCAATTATCCATGCCCGTGAGCAAACAATAAATGCTTCAAAGGTGATGGGAGAGCAGTGTGCCTAACAGAAAATACAACTCAGCTGCTTCGGTGGATGGTTTCAGGTCCAAAAATGTCAAGGGTTGTTAGTGAATTTGAATTGTCGCATGATCATAATAAGAATATTCAATGTAAACAAACAAATGAACATCACCACGAACATCACAAAATATTTCAATCTACCTTTGCAAATCAAGTTAAATGTCTATGCGGAGTTAGAGGAAATGGGCAATCCTTGTAAAGAGTGCACTAGTGACCTGCTAGTGATAGGCACTATAAACATTTTAGATGAATAAGTAGCTGTCACAGTCCGTAACATATAAAGAATAGGAGAAAAGACGTTTGCCATGTATGTACGGGGAGCGACATAGAGAACTGTTTTTATTATATGAGTCAATAAAGATGAACACGTGTCTTTTGTTTAGTGAATCCCGTGAATCAACGAAAGGTGACAAATAAAAGGCAGACAATTCTCTAAAGAAGAACTCTTTATTGTTGTCCCAACTTTATGTTTCCTGACAAGTTCGCGATGATGAAACTGCTGACTTTTCATCGCCATAAACCCCACATCTCTCTTAGCTTTGTAAGTTGCGATCTGGTACATAATCTTATTTGGTAACCTGTCTTGAGAAACTCTTTGAGGCACCACGTGAGGATCCTGATGTTGATGCTGTTCTTTTAGATGGTGCAGCTATAGTTAATACCTGGAGCTGCCAAGACATTTGCAGACTACTTCAATCAGGTTTTCACTTCCTTTATCAAAAGTCAATTACAGAATACAACCAGAGTAGATATTGTCGGGCATAAATATATCAAGAATAGCCTTAAGGCAATGACATGCAGTAAACTTGGTAAAGGTGTACGAAGAAGAGTACAGTCAGATTAAAATGTATCTGCAAACTGGAAATCATTCCTTCGAGTTGATGAAAATAATGCCGAACTATTTAGCTACATAGCTACTGTATCGGTGGCAATTGAAATTCTTGTTAAAAAAAAATAGTGTCAAGCAAGGACAAAGATGCAATCTGCAATTCATCGAGAGAGAGGTAAGTGAACTTTCGCCATGCACATGTGAAGAGGCAGATACTAAACGCTACTGTTTCATGTAAAATATTGTGGTTAACAAAACTATGAAAGAGTGATAATCAGAACTGTTGATACTGATGTTATTGTGTGTCAATTTAGTGAGCTTTGAGTTACTGAAGTGTGGGTGGATTGCATTTGGCACTGGGAAGCATTTTCGTTTCATATCTTCACATTAGCATATTAGAATCTCTGGGTCCAGAAAAGTACAAAGCAGTGTCAGGTATGCATGCTTTTACAGGTGTGACCAAACTTCCCTTTTCAGTGGTAAGGGAAAGAAGTCTGCATGGGAAGTAAGCAACATTTATCCAGATGTCATTGAATGATTCATGTATTGGGCTGTACTCCTCAATTGCAAGGGTTTGGGCGAGAAGTTGCCGATTCTAGAATGCTTTGTAGTGCTTTTGTACGATAGGACAAGCACATGTGAAACAGCAGATCAGGTATGAAATTATCACTTCACAAAGAAACGAAGTTCACTCAATTTATTACCAACTACATGCCTTTGCTTTACTTCAACACACTAAAAGAGTTGCATACCAGGTTGGGTATTGTTGGGATCAATCATTAGAATCAAGTGCTAGTTCACTATGCCCAAGTCTTTGGGGCTGGCAGAGAACCCAACGCCAAATCTGGGAACCATTGTGGACCGTACTTCCTGAAGCTTTTAAAGTTTACCAAGAACTACTAAGATGCAGGGTTCAGACAGACTAGGGATGCAAAGGCAGTTTAAATATGTAGATTCAGCAATAAGATGTACAGCATTATGTAGGTGTGGTGGTGATTGATTATGAGAGAGACAAAGATAAGATTTACAGGTACAGAAATAATATGCAGATTAAGATCACTTATGTTCCTTCACACGTCAAATAATATGTATAATAGAATAACGTACACAATTTTGAAGTAGAGTATTATCAAACATAGGATGATATCATCCTAGTTACGTTTTCTACATAGCCGTAAAATGATGGCGGTGACCACTTTTGACTATTCAGTAATGTGATAATTGCATGGCATTAGTTGAATATTACTTCTTATACGATTTGGAACTTTGAAAAGCAAAATATGTACAGATTTGTTTTGAAAAAGGGTGCAATGAAGAAATACTTCTATTTTATCAAGTCATCTTTTTAACACTTTCAATAAATTCATTGTGGACCCTTAAACTATGTAAATGTTTGACTTTGACTTTTCTTTTCTGATTGTAAAGGCCATAAAGGCACTGAATTTGCATTGAAATAAGGCTATTGTCAAATTTTAACACTCTATGTAACTTTAAAAAAAACAAAGTTTTTCACTGGTTTTCGCGCTTTTACGAGGCCATTTTGAATTATATCGTTATATTAGTAGTTTTGACATCAAACTATTATTATTTTAGGAAACCTTAAATCTCATTCCACTAAAATATGAACATCTGAGTTAAAATTACTATACCAAAAAAATTAAAAAGTAATAAATAAGAATAATCATATAATGTTGGCGGTCATCTTGGATTTGGCGGCCATTTTGGATTTTTTGGGTTGGCACTGTAGCTAAAAAAAATAGTTTCTACAGTATGCCAAGTTTCATGTTTTTAACCCAAAGTGCACACTTTTTGTCACAAGGAGGCCTACTATTATTACTATGTCGGACTTTATCTCCAAAATGGAAAAAATAGCACATATGGACATATGGATTTGGAAACAGTCTCGGTGATATCCGTAACGTAACGGAAATTCCCGCCATTTTGTTTTCGTTTACTGAAGGTATGAGGCACACATCGTCAAATGTTCATGTAGTGAGACGTACACCTGAGCGCATTTTTACGACGCGTTGGTTTAAACATATTTTATTTCAAATATAACGCATTATACAATTGTTACATACAATAGGTAAATGGATTGGAACGAAAGCAAAATGCTTATAGAGATCCTCTCCAAGAAAATTTACGACGCGTTGACCAATCAAACTCCGAGTATGTTCCTTTTAGCAGAGCAGCACATGTGATTTATAGGCCTTTAAATAGTACCAAATGGAACTGAACTAAATAACATTACAGGCTATTTCGAACAACCCCAGAGAGAGGGGAAGGATACATAGAAATCCGGTAATCAGCCCTGCTCGTACAATAAAATAGATTCATATGGTTCTCTAACGCGCTCGGAAGATAAACTATACGATACCAGTATCGCCGGGTTTACGTCTCCGTCCGACTGACAAGGCTAATGAACCTGCTAAAACTAGGACAAAGGGAGATAGGTGCATGAGCTTTCGTCCGATTTTTTTGGTCGTATCCTGGATTGGTTTTATTTGTATATAGCTTTACAACAACATTTTAAGTGTATCGTTTGCTAATTTCTCTGGATGTGGTCTTTATTAATACAGATTTCCTTTGGATGGTATATACTTTCATTTACACTGTCTTGTCAATTTGGGAGATGACGAAAGGATAATAGCGAGGTTGTGTACACATAAAATCGACTTGAGCTAACCTGAAGGCCTTATTGTCTACTGACCCTGTAAGTCCCTTTAAATCAGTAACCCTGTCTTCACCACTCTTTATGTTAAGTATTGTCCTTTTCGTTACTTTTTAAATATACTGATTTACTCCAGTTTTTGGTGCAGTGAGGACCTACGGTGCCATTGCGTTTGATTGCTGTGGTTACTATAGGACCAACTTTATCATTTTTGCCCAAGAACACCCCGACGGAACTCAGTGACCCCGGCTTGAACTCGGTCCATATAAAAAAAAATATATTGAAAATAAACAACAAACACAAACAAGAATTAAAGTCCACTGCACTATAGTTCATGTATATTTTTCGCGGCCTAGAATAGCTTGCGAATGTCTATAGCAAACCATGAAATCAATGTAAGACTTCGCCTTGCCACTAATCAAGTGCTCCTTGTTAGTCAGCTTGTCAAGTGTTGCACTAATGTCATGTTGACTTTCAAAAGATAAATATATTTAAGTAGTGAAAGTAGCTTTTAAATCGTTTGAGGTTGGATATGAGCATGATCCGGTATTGCTCTAATAAACCTAGTCAAACATATGACAGGAATTTGTGTTTGAGTTGTTTTTTGAAAATAATGCTATATAAAGTAAGAACCATGTTGTATTTACGGATGCTGCTCAAATACAACACACGGTAAACATGGAAAGAAAATGCAAACCGGTTATTATATTATGTTCAAACATAAACATTGTACAATATTCGTTATTTTATTGAAATTATCTCAAATGAATCGTCGTCGAATCCATCAAACAATTAGCCATTATTTTCACGGCTAGTCGGTGGTGTTTTTGTATCATCCTCACATAATTCACTTGCTTTAGTCAAACAACTTGATGTCGATAATAGCTGGCGCTGTCGGTTAGTGAAACCTAGTTTCGTGTGACATAAGCTGGCAGTGTCGGTTAATCAAACCTAGTTTCGTGTAACATAAGCTAGAACTGTCGGTTAATTAAACCTAGTTTCGTATGACATAAGCTAGCACTGCCGGTGAATTAAACCTAGTATCGTGTGACATAAGCTAGCACTGTCGGTTAATCAAACCTAGTTTCGTGTAACATAAGCTAGAACTGTCGGTTAATTAAACCTAGTTTCGTATGACATAAGCTAGCACTGCCGGTGAATTAAACCTAGTATCGTGTGACATAAGCTAGCACTGTCGGTTAATTAAACCTAGTTTCGTGTAACATAAGCTAGAACTGTCGGTTAATTAAACCTAGTTTCGTATGACATAAGCTAGCACTGCCGGTGAATTAAACCTAGTATCGTGTGACATAAGCTAGCACTGTCGGTTAATTAAACCTAGTTTCGTGTAACATAAGCTAGAACTGTCGGTTAATTAAACCTAGTTTCGTATGACATAAGCTAGCACTGCCGGTGAATTAAACCTAGTTTCGTGTAACATAAGCTAGAACTGTCGGTTAATTAAACCTAGTTTCGTATGACATAAGCTAGCACTGCCGGTGAATTAAACCTAGTTTCGTATGACATAAGCTGGCACTGTCAGTTAATCAAACCTAGTTTCGGGTGACATAAGCTAGCACTGTCGGTTAATTAAACCTTGTTTCGTATGACATAAGCTAGCACTGTCGGTAAACTAGTTTCGTGTGACATAAGCTAGCACTGTCGGTTAATTAAACCTAGTTTCGGGTGACACAAGCTGACACTGTCGGTTAATTAAACCTTGTTTCGTATGACATAAGCTAGCACTGTCGGTAAACTAGTTTCGTGTGACATAAGCTAGCACTGTCGGTTAATTAAACCTAGTTTCATGTGACATAAGCTAGCACTGTCGGTTTGTTAAAACTGGTTTCGTTAGATATAAGCTAGCAATGTCAGTTAATTAAACCTAGTTTCGTGTGCTAGTTTTTTATAGTGCAAAAGAGGCATAAGCACTAAAGGTACAACTTGACCTTGAATGCTGTTTTCTCCCATTTCTGCTCATGTGAGATAGGCATTTTCCTCATGTGAGATGACTCTTTCTTGCATACCGGACAAGGAAATCCGTAATTTTACCGGGGCTAGATATTTCCATCTCACCCTCAGGTCGAGATAAAATTCACGCGCAACAATAATGACGTCAATAACGTGAACAGATGCATGACGTCATTGTGTAAAAAAAGACATTAAAATGTTAGTTATTGGTGACGTCGATGCACAAAATGTCATTGATATGCAAGAAAAAGAATCCATCATGAGTTTATCCATGTGAGATAGGTAAATCTCACCCTCGGGATCAGAATTGCAACCAGGAACTCGGCAGAGCCTCGTCCCTGGTTACAATTCTGACCCTCGGGTGAGATTTACCTATAGCCGAGTTCCTGGTTGCAATTCTGATCCCGAGGGTGAGATTTACCTATCTCACATGGATACTCATGATGGATACTTATAATCTTACATGACATGTGACTTACGACGTCATGACGTTACGTCGACGTCGCCTTATTCTGGCGTTAAATCAGCAAAGCCATTGATTTTATGCCGGTAATGAACACATAATGGGAGAAAAATTATCCATCATGAGTGATCCATGTGAGAAAGGTAAATCTCACCCTCGGGATCAGAATTACAACAATAAAGGAACTCGGCAGAGCCTCGTCCCTGGTTACAATTCTGACCCTCGGGTGAGATTTCGCTATCTCACATGGATACTCATGATGGATTCTTATATTCTCCCATTTCTGCTCATGTGAGATAGGCATTTTCCTCATGTGAGATTATAAGTATCCATCATGAGTATCCATGTGAGATAGGTAAATCTCACCCGAGGGTCAGAATTGTAACCAGGGACGAGGCTCTGCCGAGTTCCTGGTTGCAATTCTGATCCCGAGGGTGAGATTTACCTATCTCACATGGATAAACTCATGGTGGATTCTTTTTCTTGCATATCAATGACATTTTGCGCATCGACTCCACCAATAACTAACATTTTAATGTTTTTAACACAATGACGTCATGCATCTGTTCACGTTATTGACGTCATTATTGTTGCGCGTGAATTTTATCTCGACCTTAGGGTGAGATGGAAATATCTAGCCCCGGTAAAATGACGGATTTCCTTGTCCGGTATGCAAGAAAACTCTATCTGACTTACGACGTCATGACGTTACGTCGGCGTCGCCTTATTCTGGCGTTAAATCAGCAAAGTCATTGATTTTATGCCGGTAATAACGCATAATGAGAGAAAAATAATCCATCATGAGTGAGCCTCGTCCCTGGTTGCAATTCTAACCCCTCGGGTGAGATTTCTCTATCTCACATGGATCCATACGCATGATGGATTCTTATATTCCCTGTCCGATATTTGTATCTTTCTTTGACGTTTCCAGAACGTCTCCAGACTGTTTCTTTTAATTCAACAAAATAAATCAATACCAGTGTTTTCATAAACTTTACCATAAAAATGTTTTACGTTTTCTCTAACGGCGGTTATACGTAAATATGTTTCTTGTTACATGTAGTAATACAGTAACTATTATTATCAATAAAGCAGGCTTTCATACGGTTATATTTGTAATTTAGGAATACACTACATATTTGGGAGATTTGTTAATCGTACACCACAGCATGGAAGACGTTGCTATACGTTTAGAAACAACATCGTTTCAACTGTTACAAGTGTGTGCGTGTGAGAATAAGTTTATATAAAAAAAGGTATTATAGTCACTGTGTCATATGCAGTGAAACATGGAACACAACGCGACCATATAATAGTATATTTGCAATTATCACATAACTTACGGTGTGAGAGTGGAATAACACCATTCTATATTTTCGATATACCAGTAGTTATATAAGTATGTAAATAACCCTAGTATGCACTGTCAAAAAAAAATCGATAATGACTATGATCCAATTCCCATGGTTTATGTCGGTTTCGCGTGTTAACAGGCAACAGGCAATAAAAGTCGATATGTGAGTTATGTAATAAATAGAAGCTAACATTCGTTCTCATTCATTATTCAATTTATTAAACTCGGCAAGAGCCTCGCATTATATCATTTTGCCAACTCGATTAAAAAAAATAAATAAAAATGAGTACTCATTTAAAATCTTCTAAAATAACATTGTGTCGACAAATATTGTCATACCCTTAATGTTTTTTTATCTTGTTGCTCTGTCAATGAGTACTTGCATTTTGTTTTTCTTACTTTTTTTATATTCATATATACATGATCACCTATGTATTATATTGCCTATTCATGCTGCCTTGTTTGTTAGAGAATATAGCCAGGCGGGGATGTGAGTATCGGGTAAGAGTGAGGTTTGATGCACCCTAGAATTTAGTTTAAATCCCCAGCGGCCTGATTCAATTCGGTTTCCCTATTGTCAAACCGTTTGTATTTGTGATACGTCTTTCTTTGTATTAACATTGTGTTTGTTGTTTGTGTGTTTGTTTGTTTAAATGCGTGTTTTGGACTGTACGAGCTACATTTACTGTTCAACTTTTCCTGTTCGATTTTTATACCTATATTTGTATACCTACTATTATTTACTACATTGCGTGTAATGGACTCACAACACTATTATCTCCCTGGAATACTCGAGCACCACTGAAAAAGGAGGTAGATAAAAGAAATAAGTCCGCTTTTCGACTCTTTGCAGGACTTTCGATTGCGTACATTGACTTTTCCTTACCAGGTTCTAAATCTACATCATTTTAGGAAGAGAGCACAGAAAAAATCATTTTGATATAAGATTAGCTAATTCTGCCTCATTTTACACATCATGGGTCTAATTACCACGGGATTGTATTTTTATCATATGAATAGATAGATCTACGCTAAATGTTGATAGGTGTTTCAAAAATGAAGTTTAAAATCGTTCAACTTGGAAAATATTTGTTATTTGTGGTTTTAAATTGCTGATATTGGATCAATGGAGGATTTAAATATAAATACATGTTGTAAATTGTGTTTATCTCTATGCCACGAACAGAAACATTACAATGGGACCCTATGGAAAATTAATTGTGGTGTGTTTATAATGTAACTTTCTCCTCGTATTTACTATGTTGCCTCCTTGGCAGAGATGGTAAAGACGCTGCATTTTTTTAACACCTTCTCGTCTCTCACCGTTGCGGACTCGAATCCCACTGGGAGCTCGACGAGTTAGTGTCAATTCTTCCAGATGGAGGGAGATATACAGTACTGATTCTACCCAGGATGAAAGTGGGTGGTCTTCCTACACCACGAAAAAATCGACCGTCATATACAGCCTAAAATGTCGGCTGAAAATGATGTAAAACACCATTCAACCAACCAACCATCGCCCACGAGAATATCAAAATCAAGTCACATGATATATCGAATTGTCTATCCATGTATCTATCTATAGATACTGCAACACCCTCTTTCGAAGATTACGTGCAGGTATATATACAGCCAAACTTAAAAAAATTCCCTACATAAGTGTGTTTGTGTTAACCATAACATTTACATAATAAGGAGATATAATATTTGATTTACAAACCATATCAAAAAGAAATGTACACTGATCGGCATACTGACTCCACTCCACATAACGCCTTTCAGCACATCATATCAAATTCGTTGGATAGTTGTATCAGCCATAAATAGTATTCCCCCATATCAACAGATCGCGAGATTTTCCATTCCCGCTGTGATTTTGATAACTACAGCAACTATTTTAATAATTCTAAACCAAGTAATGTTTATACCCCGATATCTGATAAGGGCAATCCCACGACCGTTCTGCGTGTCCAATAAACATTGATAAACCGCTCTGTTTTTTGTTTTATTAAAAGTTCGGAGCTCGGTATAAGGATATTAATCGTTATAAACCTAATTAAACGTAGACCAATTAATTTCCTCGTGGTACATTCGTTATATACATTATCATTTAGGAGTGTGAAAACGATTTACCGCCCTTTTTATGGATCCCGTGAGAGTAAAAGCAAGTGATGACTAAATAAAAACAGCATTTATGAATAATTCAATTCAATTCAATTTTTTATTGTTTATTGTCTAAATAAGGCGGAACGGTAGTACGCTTATGTCGATTTTAAATTATTGTTTTTAAATTAACTGTTTTCTTTTCAATCATATTCTGTATTTTATCATAATATACACTTCTAAAATGTCATGAAAACAAATTTAAATCAGATATATACTGAATAAACAGGTGAAGGAGAAAACGGATAGCAAAGACTTTCTCTTAACTGGTATACGTTGAGAGAGAGAGAGAGAGAGAGAGAGAGAGAGAGAGAGAGAGAGAGATTATTGATGTTTCAAAACTGACTTAAATATTACTGGCCATAATTAGATTCACTTAAAAACGCGGTGGAAGTTATCGTTTCAGGAGGCACGTTTCGGGAGTAGATTAGAACAAAAAAAAATACAAATGTTTATTTCATTGCTAATACATGCTATTGCTATTACTATTTTTAGAACTATTTTATGAAATAACAGGCATTGAAATTTCTATATGACAATGGAAAATCTGCAGGTTTTGACAGTATATAAAATGAAATATTAAAGGGTAATGGAAACTCTGCAGGTTTAGACAGTATATAAAATGAAATATTTAAGGGTAATGGAAACTCTGCAGGTTTAGACAGTATATAAAATGAAATATTAAGGGTAATGGAAACTCTGCAGGTTTAGACAGTATATAAAATGAAATATTAAAGGGTAATGGAAACTCTGCAGGTTTAGACAGTATATAAAATGAAATATTAAAGGGTAATGGAAACTCTGCAGGTTTAGACAGTATATAAAATGAAATATTAAAGAGTAATGAAAATTCTGCAGGTTTAGACAGTATATAAATCGAAATATTAAAGGGTAATGGAAACTCTGCAGGTTTAGACAGTATATAAATCGAAATATTAAAGGGTAATGGAAACTCTGCAGGTTTAGACAGTATATAAAATGAAATATTAAAGGGTAATGGAAACTCTGCAGGTTTAGACAGTATATAAAATGAAATATTAAAGGGTAATGGAAACTCTGCAGGTTTAGACAGTATATAAAATGAAATATTAAGGGTAATGGAAACTCTGCAGGTTTAGACAGTATATAAAATGAAATATTAAAGGGTAATGGAAAATCTGCAGGTTTAGACAGTATATAAAATGAAATATTAAAGGGTAATGGAAACTCTGCAGGTTTAGACAGTATATAAAATGAAATATTGAAGGGTAATGGAAACTCTGCAGGTTTAGACAGTATATAAAATGAAATATTAAGGGTAATGGAAACTCTGCAGGTTTAGACAGTATATAAAATGAAATATTAAAGGGTAATGGAAACTCTGCAGGTTTAGACAGTATATAAAATGAAATATTAAAGGGTAATGGAAACTCTGCAGGTTTAGACAGTATATAAAATGAAATATTAAGGGTAATGGAAACTCTGCAGGTTTAGACAGTATATAAAATGAAATATTAAAGGGTAATGGAAAATCTGCAGGTTTAGACAGTATATAAAATGAAATATTAAAGGGTAATGGAAATTCTGCAGGTTTAGACAGTATATAAAATGAAATATTAAAGGGTAATGGAAAATCTGCAGGTTTTGACAGTATATAAAATGAAATATTAAAGGGTAATGGAAACTCTGCAGGTTTAGACAGTATATAAAATGAAATATTAAAGGGTAATGGAAATTCTGCAGGTTTAGACAGTATATAAAATGAAATATTAAAGGGTAATGGAAACTCTGCAGGTTTAGACAGTATATAAAATGAAATATTAAGGGTAATGGAAACTCTGCAGGTTTAGACAGTATATAAAATGAAATATTAAAGGGTAATGGAAACTCTGCAGGTTTAGACAGTATATAAAATGAAATATTAAAGGGTAATGGAAATTCTGCAGGTTTAGACAGTATATAAAATGAAATATTAAAGGGTAATGGAACATCTGCAGGTTTAGACAGTATATAAAATGAAATATTAAAGGGTAATGGAAACTCTGCAGGTTTAGACAGTATATAAAATGAAATATTAAAGGGTAATGGAACATCTGCAGGTTTAGACAGTATATAAAATGAAATATTAAAGGGTAATGGAAACTCTGCAGGTTTAGACAGTATATAAAATGAAATATTAAAGGGTAATGGAAACTCTGCAGGTTTAGACAGTATATAAAATGAAATATTAAAGGGTAATGGAAACTCTGCAGGTTTAGACAGTATATAAAATGAAATATTAAAGGGTAATGGAAAATCTGCAGGTTTAGACAGTATATAAAATGAAATATTAAAGGGTAATGGAAAATCTGCAGGTTTAGACAGTATATAAAATGAAATATTAAAGGGTAATGGAACATCTGCAGGTTTAGACAGTATATAAAATGAAATATTAAAGAGTAATGAAAACTCTGCAGGTTTAGACAGTATATAAAATGAAATAGTAAAGGGTAATGAAAACTCTGCAGGTTTAGACAGTACATAAAATGAAATAGTAAAGGATAATCAGGCTATATAATACATTGTAATGAAAATAGCAGTTTTATGAATATTCTTTTTCGGGTTACAATGAAATAATTTAGTTTTCATACTCGAATTATTATAAGCATGGGTAATGAGGTAAGTATAGAACATAGCAGATAAATACAGCTGGTGTGAGAGACAGAGAAATGGGAGTCCGGCGTAAATTCGCATGTTATAAAGACACTAAATGTCGCTTAAAGTAAATATGTTAAGTTGAACATTAATAAAGTATGATACATATATACATAACTCTGGATCGTGTTTGGGGCTTACAGTAGAATACTTCATGAACTCGCTGTCGTAATGGGTTAATAACATGGCATGTAAGCTACCTATGCTGTATTCATGAACCTCTGCTTAAGTTAGAAAGCCACACTTCTCTTGTTTATTTTAGATAATCTGAGTCGTGTATTTAAAGATCGCTACGTTTTGTCCATTTTGTCCATTCTTGTACTCAGACAGCAGTACCTCTTGTTCAGCTGTCTACTAAAACCTCGCTACCACTTGTCCAGTTATACACTCAACGTCGCTACCACTTGTCCAGTTATACACTCAATGTCGCTACCACTTGTCCAGTTATACACTCAAACGTCGCTACCACTTGTCCAGTTATACACTCAACGTCGCTACCACATGTCCAGTTATACACTCAAACGTCGCTACCACTTGTCCAGTTATACACTCAACGTCGCTACCACATGTCCAGTTAAACACTCAAAAGTCAAAGTCGTTCCACTTGATCATTTTACAATCAAAAGTCGTTTTCAATTACCAGTTTTACACTCAAACGCTGATTCTTGTCCAGTCTCCTACGCAAATATCGTTACCAATTGTCAGTCATTTACTCGAACATTGTAAGTATTTGTCCATTCTTGCCTGTTCCCACACGTCTTGTAGAAGTAATTAGTGGTAATGGTCCGATGCAGGAGTGTTTGTCTTTGGTCGTGTTTAAGAGATGACAGTTTGTGTATGCCAGTAACGCTGCGGGTGGTGTATTTTCACTTTGTCAACATGCAATCCGGAAAGCATGCTAGTGGGCGATTGTATACACTAGTCATTGACTGTGTGATTGCCTATAACCACAGGACAGTCAATGTTAATGACATCTTAGTACACACGGCTAGTTGTATGAAAAGACGAAAACAAAAGACGCATTAAAGCTCTCTTCCTATGCTCATCCAGGCTAATGGATCTATTATGGAGGCTAATGTGTTTACGCAAGGGAACGCTGGCAATGGATGCTATTTAAACAAATATGATAGACGTTAAAAACATAAAAACTCGAGTCAAATATAGAAATAAATCTCGATTACATTTTAAAAGGGTCACGTATTGTTTTCCATGTACTGACATCTCCAAGGACGTATTTCATATGGCGTGTGAAGCGTTAACATAATTGCGCTATTATGAGAAATATAACAATTCTAAGTTATTGGTTTAATTAAAGTGGAATCGATATTAGTTCGCACACTATCTGGTGAATCCTTTAGATTCAGTTAACTATCATTTTAAACACTGTATATAACAGTTCATATCCTTAATATCACTTGCTTTCCTTCAATACAATGTGATACTTTGATATAATGTGATACTGATTCTCTTTCATATAGAGTCACCTACACTCAACTGCAATTACGTATAATTAGATATGAAAATTATCTGAATACTTTATGTACAATTGTTGGATCACCTGAGCCGAAGCCTCGATTTGATATATTGGGATCACTCTTCGTCCGTCGTTCGTCGTCGTTCACTTTTGCTTCAAACGACTTCTCCTCAAAACTCGCTTGGCTAATTTTGACCAAACTTCACATGGATGATCCTTAGATGAATGCTTTTCAGATTTGTTAAACGTATGTCATCCTAGATGGCCGCCATTACCATATATGGTTGAAACCTTAAACAAATTCTTCTCAAGAACCGCTGGACAGATTTCAACAGTTTTTCTTTTAAAATGATCGGCAACTCCTATACTTTCCATTTTGTTCAAATGACGTCCCGGGGTAACAAATGGACGTGCCCCGGAGGTCTAAAGTTTGTATATTGAGATTGTGCATGATTTTCATAGACTTATGTAAGAAAAAACTTTAAAAAAATCTTCTTCTCTAAAACCACAAGGCACAGAGCTCTCATGTATAACATGCAGCATCAGCTTATGGTCCTTTACTAAGTTTGTTCAAATGGTGACCTGGGGTCATATTTGGCCCCGCCCCAGAGGTCAGATGTTTTACAAAGACTTACATAGGGAATTGTTTTTAAAAGTCTTCTTCTCAGAAACAGTTTGGTAAATTTTGACCAAACTTCACAAGGATGATCCTTAGGGAAATGTTTTTTCAAATTTGTTAAAATTAGGTAAACACGAAATCCAAGATGGCCGCCATAGAAAAATCTTTAAATTATTTCTTGTACACTGGGAAGCTAAGGCCGTGGATTAAAATCCCACTGGAGTTTTTATTATTATTATTATTTTATTATTCATTTTTGTTATCGTTTCCTGTCTGGATGCATTTTTTCTTTTGTTTATTTTTTCTAAGTGTTGTATATAAAGATTTTGACTGTTTAACATAGACTTATATAGGAAAAAATTAAAAAAATCTTCTTTTCTGAAATTGCAAGAGCCAGAGGTTTAATGTTTTGCGTTTGCTATAGGCTTATGGTCCTCTACCAAGTTTGTTCAAATGGTGATCCTTGGGTCATATTTGGCCCCGCCCCAGGGGTCAAATGTTTGCATGTTTTTACATAGACTTACATAAGGAAAGACTTAAAACCATCTGCAATCAGCATTTGCGAGAGTTATTTTTTTTCATCATTGCAAAGATCCTCAGGTGATCGATTAAGGGACATCTTGGCCCCCTTGTGTATTTTTTTATTTATTGTATTACGACGTGTGTTTACTAAATCACATAACTTAAGAATTGAGACAGGTTGTTACGTAGGACATAGGTTTGAAAGAAATGAAAGAGTGGGTCAAATATGTAATTCAACTGAAACTGAAGACACATTTCAGTTTGTTTTAATTTGTACAGCTTATAATGATATTAGAA
This sequence comes from Cyrtodaria siliqua, assembly GCA_037043455.1. NCBI lineage: Eukaryota > Metazoa > Mollusca > Bivalvia > Adapedonta > Hiatellidae > Cyrtodaria > Cyrtodaria siliqua. Next base: position 126,650 of record JAWPHD010006275.1, on the reverse strand, counting down.
AGAAATATATCAGGAACAATTATATATATACAAAGGCCAAATATGTTTAAATATGTAACACTGCTACAATCTGTAAAGAAGAACTGTTTAATTTAAGTAAATATGTATCAGAGGCGTTTACTGTTAGATGTTCCATTCAAAACATTATTTCTTAAAACATATTCAAATACATCCTGACATAAATTGTAATTTAATATATACTTCATTTATACTAATGTAAATTATGTATTTATTTTATTATTAACGTTAATCATTTTCATGCAAAATTATCTTGAAATAAAGTACGTGCCCCATGGGTTGGTATGACAGAAATAAAGTACGTGCCCCATGGGTTGGTATGACAAAAATAAAGTACGTGCCCCCATGGGTTGGTATGACAGAAATAACGTACGTGCCCCATGGGTTGGTATGACAGAAATAAAGTACGTGCCCCATGGGTTGGTATGACAGAAATAATGTACGTGTCCCATGGGTTGGTATGACAGAAATAATGTACGTGCCCCATGGGTTGGTATGACAGAAATAAAGTACGTGCCCCATGGGTTGGTATGACAGAAATAAAGTACGTGCCCCATGGGTTGGTATGACAGAAATAAAGTACGTGCCCCCATGGGTTGGTATGACAGTACGTGCCCCATGGGTTGGTATGACAGTACGTGCCCCATGGGTTGGTATGACAGAAAATGTTATTGTCCCTTAGCAGAATAGCATAACTGCATTCATTTAAGCAGAATAGCAGGTTGGTTGGTTGGTTGGTTGGTTGGTTGGTTGGTTGGTTGGTTGGTTGGTTGGTTGGTTGGTTGGTTGGTTGGTTGGTTGGTTGGTTTGTTGGTTGGTTGGTTGGTTGGTTGGTTGGTTGGTTGGTTGGTTGGTTGGTTGGTTGGTTGGTTGGTTGGTTGGTTGGTTGGTTGGTTGGTTGGTTGGTTGGTTGGTTGGTTGGTTGGTTGGTTGGTTGGTTGGTTGGTTGGTTGGTTGGTTGGTTGGTTGGTTGGTTGGTTGGTTGGTTGGTTGGTTGGTTGGTTGGTTGGTTGGTTGGTTGGTTGGTTGGTTGGTTGGTTGGTTGGTTGGTTGGTTGGTTGGTTGGTTGGTTGGTTGGTTGGTTGGTTGGTTGGTTGGTTGGTTGGTTGGTTGGTTGGTTGGTTGGTTGGTTGGTTGGTTGGTTGGTTGGTTGGTTGGTTGGTTGGTTGGTTGGTTGGTTGGTTGGTTGGTTGTCAAAATATATATGTATGACGGTCAATATTTTCGTGGTGGAGGCAGACCACCACATTTTCTTGGGTGGAACCAGCACTGTATACCTCCAAAAAACGGTAAAAAATAACACTTTCTCACTTACAAGTGGATATAAAAGTCGAACAAGAAATATAGCATTCAAGGACCACAGTCAACCACAAAACGCACAGTAAAAAGCAACTAAAAGAATATCAAAATGCAAGTTATGACATCACAAACATAAAATGGCTGGCAATAGGGCTATCAAACAGAAAAGCATGAGTTATATAAATATGTACATTTTAGTTAACTGACATATTTAGCAGAATAGCATAAGTCTTGTTTAGAAATAAACTAGTACTCGAATCCGCATCAAGCCTTTACGGAAAAAATAAAAAAGATTAGGTACAGAATCACAATTAGTTAATTTCTGCTAACTTTAACACTAAATTGTCAAAACGAGAGACTCTGTTCTCTTAAATTCATATATTGATACAACATCATAGCAATAATCAACCTTATTGAAACAAAATATAAAGAAAAGTTAATGTCGTAACATGTTTAATTTAACAACTGGCTCTTTTAGTAACGTTCAACATGAGAACGTAAATCTTCCACTCATGGAATGTATTTATAACACTTTCTAAACATGACAATCCAATATATCTTGAAAAAATTAAACCTTATCGAAACGAAATATAAGGAAGAGTAAATAGCATCACATTTAAATCTGTTTGCATCTAGGTATCGACAAGGTAAGTACCGACAAGGTGGACGCCCGCACGGACACGTGGGTTTCCCCCTCGCTCTTCGGTTTCCTTTGAGTTATCGAGAGTGATTTGTATACGCTGGTTAGTTTGTTTCGCAAATCAATGTAAAAAAAACAAAGGTGTTCACAAATATATAAATATCCCATTCATGAAAGGCTGATAGTTAAATTGTTCACCCCGAAGATATAATTGTCGCCAGAAGCGAAGCCGAGGGTGATAATCAATATCCGAAGGATGAACAGTCTTTCTGTAACCCGCTCATGAACGTGATTTTTATTTTATTATACGGATATCCCCTCGGGCCAAAATAAGGTTCATTTTCACTAGATCTTTCACTTTGCCGGATTTGTTTTTCAAAATGTTCCTATGAACGTTCACCATACTGAGCTGATGATGTCGCTGAAATAGTACACAGACCAACGCGCATCAAAGCTGCGCATGCGATAATTGTTTTATTATCACATTGTTGTCTACGGGATTTAGCATGGGCGTTTTATGTGAGGTATAATAATCGTTTTAAAGCATGCATTAGCGGCCTCAGTAGATCAGTGGATGCCACCTTGCGATTCAGAGCTGCAGAACGCTGTACTGCGTGTGTTCGAGTCTTAGTGCCGACATGTCTGATGGGAATTGTCATTGTTCATCTCTGTACTGCGTGTGTTCGAGTCTTAGTGCCGACATGTCTGATGGGAATTGTCATTGTTCATCTCATCCTCCTCGGAGGTCGCTGTTCCAGTATTACCTTACATGATCCAAGTTCAGTATTTAGATCTACTGTCTTGGTAGTTCAGATTGTGCAAATATATGCACTTTCCTGTGCTTCTTCGTTTATAATCAATTTTATCACCACAGTTCTAAAGGTCAATATCGTTTTTCGATAAAGGTGAAGATCGTTGAGCAAAATCGACTTCATATTGAAAAACACCTTACGTAGTGTGTTGCATTATGATATGATAAAGAACGTCGTGTAAACAGATTACTATATTTGTTTTAATGTCAGGGAAATGCACATCTGGATTGAGGCATCTTAAAACACTTAAAACAGCTATATCAGGTGATCAAAACACTTCTAATTCTTCAAAAATTTCCGCAATTCAAATACAATGCGTATACATGCATCTTGTTATGCATTCATATTTTTAATAAAGACAATTGCATAAGTATGCACGCACATTTGTGTTTAAGTACATCCGTTAGAAAACGGAAATCATCCAGTCTTGTGACATTAAAGGGACACTCTTTAAAAGTATAAAAAGCAGTGTGAGAGACAGCCATATCCCCTGTCGCGGTGGCTTTTCCTATGTAGTTATAGAACTCTTGATTGGCTGCTTTGTTTAAAGGAAGTTTTATCAGTGCACATAAAGCAGAAACTAAAATGAACAAAAAATGTATAACACTACAAAAGCATTAACTCTAATTTCAGTCTGATATTGAGTTATTGTTATTGCATTCTGCACTTCCTCTTTTTTCCCTCCATCAATGTGTGAAGTTGTAATTCGAATCCCAATAGCAGTTTTTAAGCTATGCACCAGACAAGAATTATAAGTATAAAATAACAAAGGGAAATAACTCTAATTTACCTGAACATAGAGTTATCATTCTTGCATTCTCCTCTTCCTCTTATTGCTCTCAGTGTGTTTCATTGCAAATTCATTATTAGTTTTGGAGTTTTAAGTATAGGATTACAAAAGACAATAACTCTATTGTCGATGAAGATATATATAGTTATGGTTATTGCAATCTTCACTTCATCCTATTGCCCTATATCATTGTGTGATGTTTCATTCCTGTTACGTTAGTAGTGTTTGAGTTATGCTCCGCACAATACTTATAAGTATAAAATTACAAAGGTCAATAACTCTCATTTAAATAGTTATGGTTCTTGCATTATGCACTTACTTTCATTGCTCTCTGTCATTGTGTGAAATTTCATCGCAGTCCCATTAGTAATTTTCATGTTATGGACTGGACACGAATTATAAGCATACAATTACAAAGGGCAATACATCTCTTTAAATGAAGACAGAGTTATGGTTCTTGGCTCTGCACTTCATCTCAATGCCTTCTATCAATCCATGACATTGCATTGCAGTCCTTCTGGTAGTTTTTTAGCTATAGAGCGGACACGGATTATAAGTATAAAACTACAAAGAGCAATCTCTAATTTAAACGAAGAAATATGTATGGTTTTTACACTATGCACATCCTCTCATCTATCTCTATCATTATTTGAACTTCCATTGCAGTCCTCCAGTAGCTTTTGGGTTATTGAGCTGACACTCATTATAAGTATAACATTACAAAGGACAATAACTCTAAAGTATCAATCTACATCATTGTGTTAAATTGTATTGCAGTCCCTATATTAGTTTCTGAGTAACAGAGCGGACAAGAAATGGAACGGACACGGACGGAGGGCATTACTATACCCCATTCCGACTGCGGCGACGGGGATAAAAATGGCGTCATATCATTAATATTGATAATAACCTAAAATATGTCATACATTATTTGTAAACTAAGAATAACATGTCATTCCTGCAGATATTGCAGTCGCATAGCCCTTGCGTCCACCTTTCCAACATATCGCGGGTGATAATTATTTAAATTAAACAAAGTACTTCAAGAACAGCTATCTGGTTTTACTTTCAATATTAAAGTATAGGAAGATCATTGCTTTCAAAAATGTATGTGTGAAAGTAAATCCTTATTGCCGTGTTGTCCTTTAAGGACAAGACAATTAAGATGAGTTAAGTAACCGTAACTGATGATAAAATAAAGAGACCATTCAGTTGAGAGAGAAACAGCATCATAAAAGCAGTCGGTGGAAATCTTGTGTCACAATACACGGAAAGGAACTAGTATTTAAACCGGTACGTATTTGTAAACGACAATTTTACTAAAGATTGTGGGTACTAAAGATTGTGGGTTATTTTGCTCTTACAATTTTCTAATGACTGTGATAAACATGAGGAGAATTTGTCCGAGTTTTGGATTATAAATGGTTTGTTGAAATATTTGATAATGATTAAAATGTCAATTGAAATATATTGTTTTTCAGTGGCGATGGCAATTTACATTTAAACATCACTGTAGTGTACTTGTGTGTACAACTCACGCTTAATGTTGTGTTTAGCTCTACAGGCAGAAGGCTTATGGTATGGCGAGTTGTCCGTCGTCCGTCGTCCGTCGTCTGTTAACTTTTGGCTTTTTAAGCGATAGGGTCTTCATTTTTTTAATACGATATTTACCAAAGTTTGTCAGTGTCTTTATATCAATGAAAGCTCGGACGGTTTCGAAAAACAGCCAGATCGGACCAGTAACACTGGAGTTATGTTTTACTGATAAATGGCATATTGTGTCTTGTTTACACTCTAGCACCTTCATTTTCTATTTGATCTTTACCAAACTTGGCCATATTGTTGATATTGATAAAGGCTCAGGCATATTCGAAAACCAGCTATATCGGACCAGGAACACGACAGTTATGTGCCATTAAATTATTGAAAAACGCCATTGTTAGCCTAGTGAACACTCTAGCGCCTTCATTTTGTATTAGATCTTTCCCAAACTTGGCCAGATTGTTGATATCAATGAAAACTCGGACTAGTTTGAAAACCAGCCAGATCTTCTCGAAAACTACAAGAGTTAAAGGTTTAATATTTTGTATTTATTATCAGATTATGTTCCTCTAAAAAGTTTGTTCAAATGGTGACCATGGGATCTAATTTGGCCCCGCCCCAGGGGTCAAAGTTTTACATAAATTATATATAAGGGAAAACTTTAAAAATATTCTTCTCTGAAACTACAAGAGTCAAAGGTTTACTATTTTGGATTTATACTCACGTTATAGTCTTCTGCCAATTTTGTTTGAATGGTGTCCCTGGGGTCAAATTTGACCCCATCCCAGGGGTCACATGTTTTACATAGAATTGCATAGAGGAAAACTTAAAAATTCCTCTTCTCTGAAACTACAAGAGCCAACGGTTTAATATTTTGTATTTACTCTCAGCTTATGGTCCCCTACCAAGTTTGTTCAAATGTTGACCCTGGGGTCAAATGTGGCCCCGCCCCTGGGTCACATGTCAAACTTGGTTTGAGAGTTTATATTAACGAAAGTTTTATTTGTTTTAAAGCTAGCCAAACTTGGTGCAAACTTGAGCCAAAAACATCCCTCCCCTATGTCTTGGTAATTGAAGAAACTTTATAAAAAATCTAGTTTAATACTGCCATATCTGACACATAATCCTTCTATCCCCACCCACCCCACCACACTCCAACCCACCATGGCCACCATATATACAGTAGAGCGATACAGGCCCTCTTGTTTAAATTGACCATGTTTTTCGCGAAGTATACTTTGGCTTCTTCCAAGTCTAGACTGTTGGTTTTAATATGCATATATACATGATCATCATGGTGTTACCTATTCATGCTTCCTAGTGTGTTGGCTGGCAGGTATTAATTTTATTTACACTGTCCCGTTCAATTGGGATGATACTAAGGTAAGAGTGAAGTTTGGTGCACCATACAACCTGGATTAAACCTCAAGCGTCCTTGTACCATTGACCTTCCAAGACATTGACCTTCCAAGACGATATCCCTGTTGTGAACGCTTTTATGTTCGTGGTGTATCCTTTGCTTATATCATCGTAACTGTTCGTTTTTATTGCGTGTTTTCAATTTGACTCAGTTCAGTTAATGGGTCGTTTCCTGTTCGACCTTTATACCTTATTTCGTTAATGCTCTTCTTATTCTTTGTACAGGTGTCTGAATAAGCCGACTTCTACATTTCGGTTGTGCTAGAATATATACACACACACAAAATGAAGACAGACGTGTTTCATTCGAATATTGACTCTTACGTGTGTGCCCGGTTTATGGTCACCGTGTGCCTTCTAATTATGTTACCGTCGTGTGCCTACACATCTACAAGGTATTGTCATGTCCACAAACACAAAGCCGACTGCTCGGGTCATGGACGCGAGTTGACATACATACCAAAACTTGGGAAGTGGATAAATGAAATTGTGTTCAATAATAACTATCTCCCAAGCGTTACCAACGATACATTTCTAAATGTCAGTATTCGAAACATCGAGGTATTGGGCATCGAATTCAATCAAATACAAAATATATCAGCAAACACCTTTGATTCGTTTATTCATCTGGAGAAACTGTATATATCGGGAAATAACTTTTCGGAGAATCAGCTGCGGAAACTGCTTTTCAGCTTAGCTAATATGACTAATTTAAGATACTTGTTCCTAAATTCCCTTTCGCTGCCAGTTCCTCAAGATTTATTTTCTCAAATGAACGGCAGTCGTCTTCATGTTGTCTCCTTGAGATCAAATAATATGACCAATATCAGCATGGGGATGCTTGAGAACTTTAAAGAGTTGGTGATTCTTGATTTAAATTATAACAGCTTACACGATGTTCAACTGCCGTTTTTAAAGTATTTCATGACGCTGCATTTGAATTATAACATTCTTGAAAAGGTTCCTAATTTCTGCGCAAGGAATAGAAATAACAAAACTAATGAAAAGGAATCGATCGTCCCTTTACTTTCTTACTTGTATATGAGAGGCAATAAGATGAGCGATATCACAAATACGAGTTTCCAGTGCACTCGAAATATAATACAACTGGAACTTTCTGAAAACTTTATTAAGCTTTTTCCAAATTTCATGTTATCTACTCTTCCAAAAATTAGAAAACTAAACATAAAATATAATCAACTCCGTAATTTCAAGATAGAACCGTATGCTTTCCAATCCTTATCCTTGGAAATACTTATTATGCCCAATGGCATTTTTGCAAGTAAATTATTAGTCTCACCGAATGAAACATTTGCCCATATCCCAAAGCTTACATATTTAGACTTTGGAAGTATTAGTCTCCTTGACGAAACTGATGAAGTTATTTTGCAAATGTTTAACAGCCTGACGGGGTTAACTTACTTGTCCTTGTGGGGCTGCTCGTTAAAGTCCATTCCCAAGGGATTCTTTGATAACAAACAACGACTAAGAGATATTAACCTCTCTAATAATATGTTGACATCATTGAGTCATGTCACTTTCAAGAACATTTCTGCCTTAAAGATACTTTGTTTAAGAGCTAATTTCATAAGGCAAATCGAAAAAGATATGTTTAACACAAAAACGTTTTCCAAGTTAAAGATAATAGATCTCTCCAAAAATCCTTTTGTATGTCAGTGCGATCTCCAATGGTTTATAGAGTGGATACAAAAGAGGAAGAAATATACGCATGCGATAGCTTACCCAAAAGGATATGCGTGTGCAACTCCTTCCTCCATGCACGGAAAATTACTCGCGGATGTGTCTTTCACGTACAGAGAGTGTCATCCATGGCCCGTTGAATTTTGGGTCGGAGTAATTGCTGGACCAAGTCTTTGTTTACTGGTTGTCATAGTAACACTTATTTATAGGAATAGATGGAATATAAAACATTATGTTTTTTTAATGAGAAAAAGACGAAATTATATAAAGATTGACGGAGATAATTTTTTGTTTGATGCGTTTGTGGGTTATAACCAAAATGATTATGAATGGGTGATCGAGCAATTACTGCCAATTTTTGAGACACAAGAAGGGTACAAGCTTTGTATTCATGATAGGAACTTTAAACCCGGAAGGTACATACACGATAACATAACACAGTGCATGGAAGATAGCAGGAAGATCATTCTTGTTCTCACAAATGAATTTGCTAAAAGTGGATGGTGTACGTATGAGCTGAAGCTGGCACATACAAAACACATAGAAGACGAAACTGACCTTATAATCGTTATGCTGGAAAAACCGGACGCGCGCTATATGAACAAGTCCCTGAAATTGTTACTTGAAACGACGACATACATCGAATGGACAGATGATGATATAGGGCGACAGCTGTTTTGGGAGAAGTTAAAGGATTCAATGAAGAAGTAGTTTATCAAAAATGCTAGCCTCGGTCACCCGACCCGCTTCTGATTTCTTCGTTACGCTTTGCTACACGGATCCAGAAGCAGGGCCTGGGGAAAATAGGACCTTTGAAATCGCCCTAACGTTTTGGGTCGATTTTGGCGAGATTTTTAGAGATTTAGCGAGACTTTCAAAACACATATTTTTAAGTTAATTTAATAATAATTTCTTATTTTTAACTTATGAGAAGCAGCACGTGCCGTTAAAAAGTTTAACTGATGCATGAACAATTAAAGTTGTACGTTTATTTACAACATGACGTCACGCAAACGTCGACTTTATGCGCGTGAAAAAAGCGCGCAAACAAATTGTCCTAATCGCTAGTGGGTGGGCGCTTAAATTGACCTAATCTGCCCTGACCGATATCTGCAAGAAAGACATACGCATGATAGGGTCTAGCTGGCCGAGACTACAAAAATACTAAAAGCTTCAATGAACAATGAGCAGCAGTTAAGGGAGTTAGTGATGATGTAATTTATTAAAATTGTTAAAACAATCAAGTAAACCAAGTTTTTAAACAAACAACTCGCAGTAGAACAGTTTTCTTTTATAGGGACACATTGCAATCTTAACTTTTTAAAGATCGCGGCGTCCTGTTTTTCTACCTAACATGCATTTGTTTATTCATTAATATTAATTATAAGAATAGCAGGCAAATTTATTTCGCATAATTATTATTAACTGTTAATTATATTGCACCGATACTATAGTTGAACCTTTTGTAAAACATGAAGTGAAATTTTGTTTAATTATATGCGAGCAGGTTTAAAGCCAAAATGATATTGGATTAATAAATCGAGAAACTAGTTTTTAATGCGTGAAACAATCTTCAATATTGCCGTGCGTCCCTTTAAGACATATCGGTAATCTCCCTTGATTCTGCGAATTTGTAGAGCTCTTTGTGGTAGGAACGGAACTCGTTTCCGGGAATAATCATAGATACATGTTTTTTTCTGCGTTTTCTTATCATTACCATTTACATTTTCGTAATATCATATTAAGAGTGCAATTTGTATTATATAAAATCCTCTATCCTTTATTCGATAGTTTGAAACACATTTGGCGTATTTTCATTTTTCTTTGAAAAATTATCTATTCCGACCATTACACAAATATGATTCAAAATGCATTAAGTTTCATTCTTTGTGTTAAGGAAGAATTGGTCATATTAAAACATATATATCTTGTGAACACAAACTTGTTTTGCTTTCCCTGCATTATTACGTACCATCTGGAAAGTTGACAAAATGTCCTGCCTTGCAGTTTGCCTTGAAGTTTAAGTTTGATTGGATATATAGCAGTGCAAGTTAAACAGTTAAAGATCACATCAAGATATCATCATTCGGTCTTTTCCGTTCAACTCGGTGTGCATCGGAATTGCCTCGTCTATTAAAATACCGGATTACGGAAATCGACGATGCAGTTCCGTTGTTCGGTGGCTTATGGAGAAGATCATATGACGTCATCGTAGTAGTTCATTATATGTTTTTTTCTGAAATCCTGTATAATCTATAACAATACAACGCAAATATCTGTATTCACTCAAATCATGCATACATAACAACATGAGGTTACAATAAGAATTTGAAAAGACATGAGGCTTGACACAAACTAACATACAATTGAATAAGAAATGTAAAGTGAGCTATGCGGGAGAGAATACGGTTTACTATTTTTCTCTATTTAAATTTTAACATTATATTTTTTATAAAACGGCACACTTTTTTTGTATTCTGACTTATTTTTAGTACGTAAATTCATAACTTTATGTTGACTGTATATTTTTGTTTTGTAAATACTTAGGTTTAATCAAGCGTTATCTACTTTCTGAGAAATACGGACATTCAATAATATAGTGAAATTCATCTCCAACTGTTTTATTATAAAGGGTACATTTACGCATTTCTAGTTCGATTCTGCTCCAACTTCATATTTTTACACGTAACATGGTTTCGTGTCCTAAATCTAATAATAAACTTTAATATGTTGCTTGGCGTATTGGTTAAATATTTTTCTAATTGAAATTTATCCTTAAGCAATCTATAAGTTATACATTTACTGGAAGAACGTATGTGCACTGGCTTAGAGTATTCTTGTTAGAGTGAAGAAGCCTTGTTATTGTATTTACAAGCTTTGTTATTGTATTTAGAAGCTTTGTTACTGTATTTAGAAGCTTTGTTATTGTATTTACTTAATATGTACAATGTGGGAATTATTCACCTCTGTCAAATTCATTCGCATGTGCAAATATTTAACTCCTTAAACTGTTTTACATGCATTGTTTTATCTTGTGCTACTCACTTCTCCAATGCATTCAGTTTGTTAATACTACTTTTTAAATATATTTGTTAAATTCTTTATCGTTTGTGAATAGCATTTATTAGATATCATTGCTTTGTATTGTATCCACATATAGAGACTGTAAATATGTAAATATTCTCCGACGCATTCTGTTTGTTAATACTACTTTTTAAATATATTTGTTTTTATTCTTTATAATTTGTGAATAGTATTTATTGGGTATCATTGCTTTGTATTGTATCTACATATAGAAACTGTAAATATGTATATATTCTCCGACGCATTCAGTTTGTTAATACTACTTTGTAAATATATTTGTTAAATTCTTTATCATTTTTGAATAGCATTTATTAGATATCATTGCTTTGTATTGTATCCACATATTGAGACTTTAAATATGTAAATATTGCATTGCTGTAAATGCTTGTTTGATGATAGAATGAATGAATGTCACGTCGACACATAATAGGTCATAGTGTGCGCAAAAACTGATGAATTGTTTGATGATGCATTAAAGTTCATATGTTAAATTGGTATATACTTACAAATATAGTATCCTCTGAAAATAAAGCCATTCTTAGTAGCAATAGAAGTATTGGTAGAAGTAGTAGTAGTAGTAGTAGTAGTAGTAGTAGTTGTTGTTGTTGTTGTCGTAGTAGTAGCAGCAGTTGCAGTAGTGGTTGTAGTATTATAAATAGAAATATTAGTTGTAGTAATAGTAGCAGATGCAGCAACATCAGCAGCAGTAGTGGTATTAGTAGTATTAACAGTTCTAGTAGTATTACCAGTTCTAGTAGTAGTAGTAGTAGTAGTAGTAGTAGTAGTAGTAGTAGTAGTAGTAGTAGAAGTGGTAGTAGTAGTAGTAGTAGTAGTAGTCAGGCGCGTAGCCATGCATACGCCCGTACGCCCGGGCGTACAGCTCGCCAGAAAAATAAAAATAGTTAATGGTCCAAAAATGAAATAAAATCCGAAGAGGGGTAGGAGATTAGGGATAAAATATTTCCAGCAGAGTCGTTGCGCTATTTGTATGACTTTACGTGTGCGCTTTCTTTGGCTTGAATTATACATACATTTAATTTAAGCTAAATTCCTGAAATCTATCGTACGATCGTCAAGAGCCCACCTGACCAAGTGGGGTTGTCCCTTGGAACCACATCTGGCGTACAGTTCAAATTCACCCAGCTACGCCCCTGGTAGTAGTAGTAGTAGTAGTGGTAGTAGTGGTAGTGGTAGTAGTAGTAGTAGTGGTAGTGGTAGTAGTGGTAGTGGTAGCAGCAGCAGCAGCAGTAGACGTAGTAGTTGTAGTAGTAGTAGTAGTAGTAGTATCAGCAGCAGGAGCAGCAGCAGGAGCAGCAGCAGTAGACGTAGTAGTTGTAGTAGTAGTAGTAGTAGTAGTAGTAGTGGTAGTAGTGGTAGTGGTAGTAGTAGTAGTAGTGGTAGTGGTAGTAGTGGTAGTGGTAGCAGCAGCAGCAGCAGTAGACGTAGTAGTTGTAGTAGTAGTAGTAGTAGTAGTATCAGCAGCAGCAGCAGCAGCAGTAGACGTAGTAGTTGTAGTAGTAGTAGTAGTAGTAGTAGTAGTAGTAGTGGTAGTAGTGGTAGTGGTAGTAGTAGTAGTAGTAGTGGTAGTGGTAGTAGTGGTAGTGGTAGCAGCAGCAGCAACAGTAGACGTAGTAGTTGTAGTAGTAGTAGTAGTAGTAGTATCAGCAGCAGGAGCAGCAGCAGTAGACGTAGTAGTAGTAGTAGTAGTAGTCGAGTAGTGGTAGTAGTGGTAGTGGTAGCAGCAGCAGCAGTAGACGTAGTAGTTGTAGTAGTGGTAGTAGTAGTAGTATCAGCAGCAGGAGCAGCAACAGTAGACGTAGTAGTTGTAGTAGTAGTAGTAGTATCAGCAGCAGGAGCAGCAACAGTAGACGTAGTAGTTGTAGTAGTGGTAGTAGTAGTAGTATCAGCAGCAGGAGCAGCAACAGTAGACGTAGTAGTTGTAGTAGTAGTAGTATCAGCAGCAGGAGCAGCAACAGTAGACGTAGTAGTTGTAGTAGTAGTAGTATCAGCAGCAGGAGCAGCAGCAGTAGATGTAGTAGTTGTAGTAATAGTAGTATCAGCAGCAGGAGCAGCAGCAGTAGACGTAGTAGTTGTAGTAGTAGAAGTATCAGCAGCAGGAGCAGCAGCAGTAGATGTAGAAGTTGTAGAAGTATACAACAGTTAGGGATTACATTAAGATGAAGGAGTCTATGGAAACATAACATAAAAAGTCGTATGTACAAAATGAATAAATAGAGGATATTTGTCGTTTTGGAGTGAATAATATACAATTATGGACTTTTCAGCTGTTATACATGATGTGATATGCACCAAAAAAATCATTATTGACCGAGGCGATAGCCGAGGTCAATAATGATTTTTTGGTGCATATCAACATCATGTATAACAGCTGAAAAGTCCATAACTGTTTTATTATATAACCCTCAATTTACAATTATATAAAACAGGTCAATATCAAAAAAACAATTATATAAAACAGGTCAATATCAAAAAAACAGGTCAATATCAAAAAAACAGGTCAATATCAAAAAAACAGGTCAATATCGCTAGATATTTTTTCTAAAAAATTACTTTTTAGCCAATGAAAACGCGTCTATTTATAGGTTATATAATAACATATTTTATTTCATCTCGAAGTTAGAAACTTTTATATTACACTCATCCTTCGCACTCGTGACAATATAACGTTTTCTCACTTCTCGATGAAATAAAATATGTTATTCACTCCAAAACAACACATTTTCTTTTTATTTTATGATTTAACAAACAATTATTTAAGCAATTTCAGTAACTAAACCGTTTTACACACCTGCCAACGCGCCCTGTTCATGATGACGTAACGAAACGTCACTTTTTTAAAACCGTTAACGTGATAGAAAGAAAGTAATTAAATAAACAGTGGATTTTACAGTATAACAGTTGGAATATATTGTGAGTCGTGTTACTTTGAATTTGTGTTGGTTGTACATTACGAAAGTAGTCCCGTCAGCTACTGTGGAAATACTATACAATTATGGACTTTTCAGCTGTTATACATGATGTGATATGCACCAAAAAAATCATTATTGACCGAGGCGATAGCCGAGGTCAATAATGATTTTTTGGTGCATATCAACATCATGTATAACAGCTGAAAAGTCCATAACTGTTTTATTATATAACCCTCAATTTACAATTATATAAAACAGGTCAATATCAAAAAAACAATTATATAAAACAGGTCAATATCAAAAAAACAGGTCAATATCAAAAAAACAGGTCAATATCGCTAGATATTTTTTCTAAAAAATTACTTTTTAGCCAATGAAAACGCGTCTATTTATAGGTTATATAATAAAACTCAATATTCCACAGTGTGGAATAACACTTTTATTTCACTGATAAAATACAGTATTTCACTGCTTATCATAAAATAAAATGTACTCATGCTTAATAGTTGGTGAAGTCAAAATAAATTTGCGTTTATATAATCCATAAATGTTTCTTGTGATTAAAACCATTTTAAGTAAGTATTGGACCAGTGATAGCGGAGTTATGGCCCTTGATTTAGTTTAAAATGCTGTATTTTGCCTATAGTTTGCCTCGTTATGACGATAGGGCCTTCATTTTAGTACACCTTACCAGATTGTTAATATCAATGAAAGCTCGGACAAGTTCGTAAACCAGCCAGATCAAAACAGTAACTAGGGAGTTATGGCCCTTGATTTAGTTAGAAATGCTATATTTTGCCTCGTTAAGACGACAGGGCCTTCATTTTTCATCCGATCTTTACCAAACATTACAGATTGTTAATATCGATGAAAGCTCGGATCATAAGTTCGGAAACCAGAGAGATTGGAACATTTACACCGGAGTTATGGCCCTTGATTTTCTGAAATATGCTATATGTTTGCCTCGTTAAGACGAAAGGGCCTTCATTTGGCCGGATTTCAGTGAAACTTTGCAGGGATGATCAGTATCAAGCCTAGTTGTGCATATCATCGACATATTCCGGTTGAATGATTTTTGGCAGAGTTATGGCCCTTTAAATGTTTTAATAAACAAACTTTGTCCAGATTAGTCTCTTCTGAATTCCTTGCCGGATTTCAACGAATCTTGGCGGGTATGATCAGTACCAAGCCTAGTTGATCCTTTCATTGCCGTGTTCTGGTTGAATGATTTTGGCCCTTTTAAGGTTTTAATGCACAAACTTTGTCCCAACTAGTTATCTTGATCCCCTGGCCGGATTTCAACGAATCTTGGCAGGGAAAATTAGTATCAACATGGATTTATATGTACATATTAATCCATGGTATCAAGCCTAGTTGCGCATTTCATTGCCGTGTTTCAGTTGAATGAATTTTGGCAGAGTTATGACCCCTTAAAGGTTTTAATACACTAACTTTGTGCAGACTAGTTCTCCTAAACCTCTGGTCGTATGTCATCGCCATGCCCGGGTTGAATGATTTTTTAAAGAGTTTTTGGCCCTTTATACATAAACTTTATGCGCAATTAGAGCGTCTACAGGGCCTCTTGGGCCTCTTGGGCCTCTTGTTTATAATTTGTACTACTTGTCACAACATATATGTCAAATAATCCATGGATATAATTAAATTGCTGTACATTATAATAAATAATAATTGTAGACCAAAGGCGTCCGTCGTCCTGCCGTTTTCTCCTTCTTCCGAACGCGACCTCTTAATATTTTCAAATACAGTTTATGGAACCTTATCTTCAATAAGATATTGCTCGAGTTCAACGAAGTAAAGGCCTATTTGACTATGCTGTAACTTATGTGAAGGTCCATGTGGCTATACTGTGACTAATGTGAAGGTCCATGTGGCTTGCTGTAACTAAGGTGAGGGTCCATGTGGCTATGCTATAACTAAGGTCAAGATCCATGTGGCTATGCTGTGACTAAGGTGAAGACACATGTGGCTATGCCGTGACTAATGTAAATGCCCATGTGGCTATGCTGTAACTAATGTGAAGATCAATGCGGCTATGCTATAACTATGGTGATGGTCCATGTGGCAGTCCAGTGACTAATGTGAAGGTTTATGTGACTATGCTGTAACAAAGTGAAGATCCATGTGGCTATGATGGAACTGAGGTGAAGGTCCGTGTGGTCAATCCATTGACTAATGTGAAGGTCCATGTGGCTATGCTGTAATAATGTGAAGGTCAATGCGGCTATGCTGTAACTAAGGTGATGGACCATGTGGCAATCCTGTGACTAACGTGAAGGTCCATGTGACTATGCTATAACTATGGTGAAGTTCCTTTTGGCTTTGCTGTAACTAAGGTGAAGGTCCATGTGGCAATGTTGTGACTAATGTAAAGTCCATGTGGCTATATTGTAACTAAAATGAAGGTCCATGTGGCAATGCTGTAACAAAGGTTAAGGTTCACGTGGCTATGCTGTAACTAAGCTGAATGTCCACGTGGCTGTGCTGGAACTAAGGTGAAGGTCCATGTTGATATGCTGTAACTAAAGGTCGTTATAATGTTGTTGCCCTGAGTGACTAAATAAGCAACACGATTACTTCACTTGAAAGTTGTGTTCGATTTGAAAGGTTTGTTTCGATCATATCTTGGAAATGTTCGACAATTAACATCGACACATGCGTTGAATAGATATAACCGTTGATTCAGTGAATATCATTAGTACGCAGTAGCGTTAGTAAATGAAATCATAATTGCATCAAAGGGTAAGAATTGTTATACTAAAACGATGTTTGATGAGAGATACAAAGAATATAATCGACTCATAAATTACAGAGTTATGGCAATTGATTGAATTTCAGTTTGTTAAAGAGTGCGTCCATGGCCGAGTGGTTAGAGTCTCTGACTTGAAATCGGAGTACTTATTAATGTCGTCTGTGTTAATATGGCTATTCCTCTATTATATCTCTGTGTACATAATTCCTCACCTTAGAAGTAAAAGGTGCTATGAGTATAGGAATAAAGAAGGCACATGCTACTTTTTACTTCTAAGGTGACGATATAGTAAATTGCTAAACGTTATGATATAATATTATAAGTGTACTGTACACAGTATAATAAATTAACAAAATGATGCATGTATATTCAGTAAGCGTCCTTTATCTACGTATACAGACATAAGAAAGTGTGTTTGGCCTCGCACTGAAACTAGGATAGGTCGCCATAAGTTTGATGCTAATAATAAATACAGAGTATAACCGAAGTTTATTGGATAATGTCACACTCCTAGGTAAGTTATACTTACTGATACATACTTGCATTCACTTGATACTTCCTGGTGAAAAACGTGCGTCTGTACTTTCGAATAAACTTTACTTTTGAAGTTGAGGGAGCTAACTGCGCACGCATTCAAGGTACCTCCATAGACAATTGAATATTCACCTGTCTGATAATTCTCTGACGATATGTTGTTATGTTTTTTGCACTTATTTATCATTACCAATCTCCTACATTATTGTTGTTACTATAACAACGAGAAAATTATGTAAACTGAATCGCACATATTCCGCGTGTATACGGTTTTAAATGCAGATCGTGAATAGGCAAAACATAACAATCCATTAGAGTGGACTATATATAAACGACTCGGGAATAAAGTCAGTACTCTTAAAAACATGCAAAAGCAAAAAATTATAACAATATTGAAAACATTCTAACTGAAGCAAATGTCTCTAATAAACGGCAATATTGGAAACTGCTAAAGTACTTTATCAAATCTAACACTCATTCGGAAACCATACCAACTTTAAAAATAACACTTTCAAATGGTGACGTCAGTTATCATATCTCAGATCAAGAAAAGGCTGACTGCCTAAATGACTATTTTGTATCTATATCTTCAGTTGGCACAAACGCTATGTTACCAAACTTTGCCCTTAAAACAATTGCAAAAATAAAAAACTGTTATAATTACAGAATCCGAAATAATCGACAATATACAAATATAAATGTTAGCAAAGCATGCGGGGACGATGAAATAAGTAACAATAAGTTTACTGTTGTAAAACAGTTTTTAATAGATCATTACATGAATGCATATTTCCAGATATTTGGAAAATCGCTGTGGTTATGGAGTTTTTAAAAAAAAAAGCACCGCTAGCGTCCCTGGCAATTATAGACCGATATCGCTACTTAACTGTGTAGGAAAAGTCATGGATAGGATAGTTTTTAAACACATGTATAGCTTTTTCAATATTCACAATCAGATTTATAAATATCAATCCTTCTTTCTCCCAGGTCACGCTATAGCCTACCAACGTGTGGACATGTACCACCATATCTGCCAAGCTTTCGATGCCAAACACTTTACGTATAGTTTTAATGATATTTCAAGGGCTTTTTGACCGTATATGACATCCGAGTCTCAAGTTTAAGTTAAAGCAAGACGGCACTGACGGTAAACTATTATGTTGGTTATCAAGTACCCCTATCTGACCGTTTTCAACGAGTACGTTTCGGGACATACACATCTGAAACAAAACAAGAATCAGTAGCGCCACAAGGATCAGTATTGGGTCCTCTTCTTTTTCTAAAGCCCATTGGGACGGTGGCGTTTGATGTTTGTCCATGATCTTTCTTGTCGTGCCCTTAATGGTTTATTCTCTTACTGCTCTGGCTTCTGCCAAGTCAATGAGTATCTTCATTGTGGCTTTCTAGGCTATTGTTTTTTTGTATTATATTTACACGAGCATATTTGTGTTTTACTTATATTGCCCATTGATGCTGCCTTGTTGGTTAGAGATTAGATCATGGCGGGGATTTCTTTATATACACTGTCCTGTTTTAATGGGATGACAGAAAGGTAAGTGTGAGGTTTGGTGCACCCTAAAACCGGTTTAAACCCCCAGTGGCCTACTTTGCCACTGACCGTTCCAAGGCGGTAGCCCTATTGTCAACCCTTTTTGTGTTTGTGATGTCGTTTGCATTTATTATTGCTTTTGCCTTCTTGTTTGTCTGTTTGCGTGTTTGTTTCTTTTTTTTGTGGTTTAATGTCCTCCTTGAATGCTACTCTCCCTGTCCAATCTTTTTATATTTCTTTCCAATCGAAATAAGAAACTCTGAATATATATCTTGCTATCTTTAAACGCAAACTTAAAAGCTTAATATTTGTTAGTACTAAAGTTCCTAGAGCTTCTTCTACATGGTTCGCGACGACTTGCTGTTATACACGCGAGAGTTCGTAATGCATGTAGCAATCTTAATAACGATCTGTATACACATCATTTACGACCATCACCAAGTTGAGACTGCGGACATGTAATAGAAGATGCTGAACGTTTTATGTTCAAGTGTAATATATTTCACATACTACGACTTACTCTATTTCAATCCGACCCTCGTTTTCATCAACTAAGTGTAAACACTTTGCTTTTTGGTCAAGAACATCTTTCAGATGAGGAAAATACAATAATCTGTAATGCTTTCCAATCCAAACATACATCAGCGAAACCAAGCGATGGAACTGATCTCAGGTATATTCAAGCATAATTATATTGATTGTTAAACCAACAATGTGGATATATTCATGTAACTCCAAGCTTAGCCATCTACATTTGTGTAATATATTGTATTGGGACGGGCCAACTAATGTTGTTAGAACTTGTGGTCCAACCCGTTTGCATATTATATAGCAATAACATTCACTAGCGGCGCATAAACGCCGAAAATGTGCGAACCTACTTCCTAAATAGTCTTATATTCTTAGAAAATAATAATGTAATACGCTTTTCGCTGTATCCATCATACAAGGAAATTGAAATCAAAGTCGGTTATTGCTATTTTAAAAGATAGTTCTTGTTTGAAGGTGAATGGCTACCGTTTTTTGTGGTATTACCAATTAACAAATTTAACTCTTAAACATAATATTTCTTGATAGTCCCGGAGAGAAACATATATTTAAATTCGCTACTAAGTTGTATGTAAAAATAAGTATTATTTGCATGACCTAGATACTACTTCTATCACTGCGTAATGAGGTAAATCTGAATTGTATAGCTGCACAACTGTTGCCAGATAATTGATAAATACATTTACCTGTGGATTAATTTACCTGTCCAACGTTTTTTACGTCATCAAATAAAATCTTATTCTCGCTTTATACAGATATTGCAATGTGAGAATTGTAAATATCTATTGTTGTGTATTGATTTCGATTTAAATCAACATAAACATGTTCATGAAACGAAACATGGCCGGATAATTTTAACATATTACGGTTGTATAGCCTATTCTCACATCAAAAGATGAAAAAATAAAACGTCATGTAATATGAAGAACAAAGCACACACACGTGTGTATTCTGCATGTAGTTATTCATGTTATGCAAGTTAATTGTTTAAGTTTCGATAAACACTCACCAGACAGGTATCCATCAAAGATGATACATTAATTATGCATTATAAAAATGACATCGCGACGTTTATGTCACAGTTTACTGCACTGAAATAGTAACGTTTTGTCCGGTGGAATCTACCATGGAACAGAACAGAAGAGAACAGAAAATGCTTTGTATGTGATTTAAAAAATGTTAAGGTAAATATCGACAAAGGCCACACGGCATTGCAAACTATTGTCCATGTTTATGCCATCACATATATAATATTTGCCAGTTGATAGTTTACAAAAAACCGGCTTCTAGACATACGTTTTATTGTGACATCGTAATGTATATATTTGAAATTGCATTACAGACTTAATCTCACATATCGTTTCATTTTAATCTGAAATCTTCGTGTCTGTGAACTTTATTCAAAAATAAATAAATATGTCGTAGCTGCACTTTTAAAACGATAACAATGCCATAATTAAAGCTACAGTCTCTATATCAATCGATTTCTTCTTTGTAGGCGTGTCTTTATTTGTAACTTCATGTCGAAATCGGGTATTTAAGCGAGCAAATATAGCGCAGGAAATCATTTACCACTGTATATACATCGACCAGTGCACATCTTACCTATACACAGGTAACAGTGATTATTACCGAAAAACAGTTAGCCTCCTTCAGGGCTCGGAACTCACGACCTTCTGATTGTCCGGTGCTCTATCCACTGAACTACAACGCTATTTGAGAAAATAGTATACTAACTTTATTATGAGGCAAAATAACTTAACATATTTGAACGCAACTAAAAACGGATCAATAAATATGTAGTCCATAGTGTCGCACGTGTAAATTAACATTGTCTGGTGTGATACTGTAAGTTATCAATATAAAACTAATACTTCGCCTCAAAACAACCATATCTCGACTTGTTATTTAGCGCTTGATGAGTTTGTGTGTGCGCGCGCTTGTTATTACGTCATGCCTATTTAGTGTTAAAAATGCTACAACATACCAATAAATGGCAGTGGTCTAGTGGTTCAGCGTACATCATTCAAAACTTACATGTGCAAGGCTAGTGCAAGGCTGCGGTTCAAATCCCGTTCCGGGCAACTCTTTTTTTATAACATATATTCTGAACCCGTATATTTATCGATAAAAATGTGGTTTTCGCATCGATTTTACGCATCGATTTTACGGATCGATTTCTGCTGATATACCGACTTTAGTGGTGTTCCTCGATTTGAAACTACTTCACATGTGACTCATTCATATTCATGAGTTATTACCAGTTAAAATAGGAACTGTACAGCTTTAACAACTGAATGTAGAGGGGATTAGTGGGTTGGGGGATTTTGTTGTAAAATATTCCGACATGTAGGCTTGTTATAATAACGTTCATAATAGCGTTTCGCCAATAAAATCCCGAAATCCGTCAAAGAAATTACGATTCTGGAGTTCTGTTTATTCCCAAAATATTCTCCCTAACTCATTAGAATGCACAATTTTATGTTTCGTTTTCAAACAAAAATCTGGGAGATCATGTCCTCATACACCTTAAGCAACCTCGCATCTGCGGTGCTCAATTCGCTTGGACCTAAAACGGCCAAGTACATGTACGTCACTGCTGACCCATTTTTTTACATTCGTACCATTTCTTATTCCATTGTATGTAAGTTTGTGTCAAGCATCATGTATTTTCAAATCCTTAACCTAATCTTGTCATATATGCATGATTTGAGTGATTAAAGATATTTGTATTGGTATTTTGTACCGTTTTTCATTTTTGGCTGTCAGTATAAATATGTAACATGGTGACTGTTACCTGCATTAGCTGGTCATCACAAAACAATGACGTAGCTTTCAAAATGTCACACAAAACATCAGCTTTTGGACAAAGTATGCATTCGACACCTGAACAACACTGACATAAGCACTTAAAATGAATACAATTACCGTGCATTTACCTGTTATTGCTTGACATTAATTGGCAATTAGGATGATTTATCGTGGAATAATACACGTCCTTACGTCCTCAGAACATCCGAGTTCTTCAGTTACTTTAACGATGGCGGCTGTACAAGGCTCCGGACTTGTACTTTTTCTTATTATTTCATTTTTGTCCCAAAGTTCGGCCCAAAGTTCGACCACAGCATCATCACCGGCTCCGGAGCCGGTATACAAATACGTTAAAGTTTTAGATGGTGAAGGAAAATATGTGCTGCGATGGAGATATAACGCCACGGATATTGATTTTGAGGTGACTGTTCAGACGTTAGGCTACATCGGGTTCGGAATCTCCGAGGTCGGCCTAATGAACCCTGCCGACATGGTTATGGCTTGGATTATTGACGGCCAGATATATTTTGGGGTAAGTATCTATGATTCAAGTGTTCTAGTTTGCCTATAGGTGTTTTTAAAAAACAACTATATTTCTCCGTCTGGTGGATCAAAACCCGACATCGAGATCCTTAACTAAAGTCGACTTCAGAGTGATAGAAACATGCAATGCTCACATTCCTTGTAACAGCCCCTTGATTTTAAGGCGGGGCGAGGATGTTAAATTACACATTGAAGTTAACAGATATACATGCTCTGTCTTTATTTTTTAAAACTCACGGCATCCCGCTAGTTTTTCTGCATAACTTACATAACTTGCGTTTGTTCAAGCATTAATATTAATTATAAGAAAAGTAGTAAGCATATTGTTTTTGTATATTATCATTGTCTGATTTTATTGCACCAATAATATATTAAAACTTATAGTATAATAAGAAGAAATAGTAAAAACGTCAAATTTGATTTATTTGAATGTTACTAGGATAAAAGTAAAAATGATACTGGTTAAATAAATCGAGACACATATAGAAAACACTTCAAGATTGCCGCGTGTCCCTTTAAACTTGTCAACTGGCTACTACTATGCAGTAAAACTATGACGTACATGTTATGACGTACATGTGGCGGTTGGGTGGGGGAGGATAGTGGATATGATTATCGTTTCGATCATGTGATACAAGCTTCGACCCAAACTCCCCGCAGTGGTTACTTCCCCTTTCTGTTACAGTAACCACTGCCACCACACACATTTATAGCTGAAATGCAGCTGTTTAATTTTTTGGTTAATTATTTTTTAGGTCAATATTTCAACTTGCTTTGTTCATAATATAGGAAAATAGTGTCAAAAAACGGTATCTGGCTACAAAAATTATTTATTTATTAAAAAAAATCAATTTTAGCGGTTACTTGGTTACTTGTAAACAGACATGTTTTCCTTTGGGAACATTACAGAAGCTGTGCGTAAGTGTAATAAAGAGATTACACCCAAGCATAGACCTACATATGCATTTAAATTTATGACCCAAGCCAAAACAGGTTGAATGTTTTCAACATCTTCTCGAAGGTGATGATGTTATTGCCATTTTCCTGTTGGTTACGGCAAGAGTTTGCTCTTAATGTATTGCCATTTTTTGTAGTCATATGGCCTCAGCTATCGTCACGTGATTTGTGTGGTGGCAGGAATTATTGGCTACAATATCACTGCGCGGAGGTTGACTTTGACCGCTGTGGTTGGCTTTGACCTGGATGTATCACCATCTTGTGTTTCCCGGGAAACGTAATCTGAATTGTTATTCAACACGTGGTTACGTTATTTTGAGCCGTCGAATAAAGGAATATATTCCTATGGTTCTGTATCATCCGTGCTCTGATCCACGGGCCAGATATATTCACGTGCCCATTCAACGGCAGAATATAGGGAATGTGTCTGGCCTAATAACAAGCCAAAGTAACCAAGTTGCGCCAGTGAGGCTCGAACCAGTCTATTAATATAATTTCGCATACTGCAATATTGAATTATTTATTTTAACGTTATGACGCGAAAAGACGACGGAACGGAAAAAACAACACGAACGAACGAAAAGACGACAAAACAGTTCTTACTCCTAAGCGAAAAGACGACAGAAGATCACACGAAATGACGAAAAGACGGCAATATAAAATGTAGTCTTTTCGTTTTTTCGCGTGGCGTTAGAAGATGTATTTTTGCCTTTAAGATGTATTTTCGTTATTTCGTTCTGTCGTCTTTCCGCACTGAATGTGTCGTCTTTTCGTTCTGTCGTCTTTTCTTGGCGAAATAACGCAAAGACGAAAAATAGCAGAAATCAGCCACCAATACTAAAAAAAACATGCAAACATTCTATTGCATGCGCTGTACAATTTAAACTGCTGTTTCGGCATAAAAACAAAATACATATTGCTTCTTGAACTCATAAAATATATCTTTGTTCTCTCCGCTCAATTAATTCGAAATGTGACATGTTAGTTATAATCATAAAACGTTAGTAGCCATAGGGTATTCTGACCAACAGTGTTTGTGACAATTTGATAAATGGTCTCGGCCATAAAAGAAAAAGTCATGATTCATTCAATGATAGTTCTATATATGACATGTATAATAGAGAAGACAATGCGAGGGACGGTCATGAAGTTTAGATCCGGAAGCCATTGTGACCCTTCTTACCCGTACACTTAAGCATATTGAAATGTAAAACGACACAAATGAAAACAGTGTGAACATTAGGAAAACAATTGAATCTGTGAATATTATGTGTGGACAGTTTATTTTGTTTTTCATGTAAAAGGGAAACTTATTCTGGACTTAGCTTTATTTGTATTCGGTTTTCTCTCATAATTCTTCCCGTTCACCTTCATTCCTTTTAACTTTCAAAAGGGAGTTTCCTACAAAAAATACATTTTGAAGAAGAACGGAATTGTGGCGCTAGAATTGAATTGAATTGGCTGTTATAGTCGCACCAACAGCTAAGGTCATATGGCGTTAACCTTCAAAATGGTCTCTGTCATAAATGACAAGTCACGATTATTCATTCATGCCATGAGGATATGTCTATACATGACATGTATAGTGGAGGGAACGAGGGACAGTTAATAAGTTCCGAGTCGGAGGCATTGCTACCCTTTTGACGTGTACAAACAACCCAGAAAATTATCACGAAATTTACGAGACAATTTCTAGATTCGGATTCGGAAGTCACAGGGCTTTTTTCTACAAAATTGGGGAGATGCTCAGGCATGTCCGTTTTTGGTAAAAACCAGCTTATTTATCATTTGGGGAGTCATGTACATAAATTAAGTAAATATGGCAATGCAATGCATTATTTATATTTCCGTCTATTGTTATAATTACTAACTTATCAGTCAAAGCTGACTTAATTAATAGACAAAAACACATTGCGCCATTGTTACATGTTTAATATGTACATAATAAATTAGCATAGTGAGAGGTAAAGCAACCCAAATTTAACAATTTAAGACATGATCTGCATTGATATATGGACGCTACGTGACAATGGCGTAATATAGTTTGTTTTATAGCGTGGTTATATTGTTTAACTGTGTGTATGTTTGTGGCTTAACGTCATTTTACAGCACATGTTAGGCTATGTATGACGGTCGAATTATAGTGGTGGGTGCAGCCACACACTTATACAAAAAGGTCATGCATGTATGGCCAAAAACGAAAGAAATGTCATTTTTTGTTTTCATGCTTGATGTTAAAGGGAGTACATCAGGATTTTTCTAGAAATATCTTGAATTATAAAAATGTTCCAGTTCATGATAAAACACTTATATCAATCAAAATATGATGTTCTAACCATTGTTAAGGTTTAAACTTCGAATACACCATATAGCTTGGACGGAATGGGCATAAAATGCTGAAATTAACCCTGGTGCGTAACCTAGGATAGCACGTATTACTGTACAGAATGAATGTCCTTGTAACTAAGGGGTCATTTTTAGGATCATTCATTATGTTTAGGCGCTTTAAAATAGAAGATATCATTATTTGTCAATTTTAAGTCGGACCCTAGACCCCTTTGAAAAGCCTGATGTTCTCCCTTTAACACTCGAGACATTTTAAAATACTACAAATACCTTGGATTTTGGTTTAACGAATTTGTAAAGGTCTCTAAATCGTTAAAGGGACAATGACCGTAACTTTTAGCTTATAAAACACGAACTAATTACGTTGACACATATTAAACACTTACCATTATTGAATACTTACTATATAAAAACAAGATTGTTTGACAGAATTCAATAGCAGTACAAAAAAAAGTGTACCTTTTTTCGAGTTCGAATTCGCAGGCCAAACTAAAATGACACTCACGGGTAATAATAGTGAGCGCGTAATTTAAGTCGACATCTCTACCGTCTGAGATATGCGGTCCCGTTATATTACGCAGTACATACTATATAGAAGATGACTGTCACGTGACCATCAGAAAATGTATATACTGTGGAACCCGCAATATTTACAAACAATAAATAAAACTTCTTTTTTTTCAAACTTACGAATATATTACGACAGACTTATTTGGGTCTATACTCATGTTTTCATGTATACATTTCACTGAATAAAAATCAGACAGTTATTTGACTATTTTCTGAAACGTCGTATGAGTTCAACAATCATTTTGTTTTATTATATATTAATTCACATAAATTCGTCAAAACGTACCATTTTTTGACGATTGCTGTGTAAACACACATCATTTTTCAACAGAAGATAAGACCCTAGCTTCAAATAAAGCATTTATCTGAATTATCTCCTGTTCGTAGCAGAGTAAAAACATAATTTCGTGAAATGCTATACCCCGATTTTTAAATAAAGCCTATTTCTGTTGTTTTTTTTAGAATAAAATGAAAAATCAACAGTCAAACTCATCTTTGTTTGTGCTCTAGATCAGAAGTTACGTTGGGATACTTCTGCGTATAGCCCCGTTTAGAGCTAGTGCCAGTGATTACCAGCCGTGTAATTCCAAGGGAATTACGCTACAATCAAGCGTTGTGATACATTTTAAATCATTTAATTTTATCGTTTACAGGACTACCATACGAATGACACCCGGGCGCCTGTGATGGACCAGTCCACAGACTGGTTTGTGCAAGATGGGTTAGAAATCAATGGTGCAACAATACTCCGATTTTCACGAAAACTGGACACCTGCGACAACGAAGATGAAGTTATTTCTGTAAGAGGGAGATTTTGTTAATTGTTATAAAAACAACAGCATGTTCTTGTTGCGTGTGCACCAAATACTATTGTTCATATCGTTATTTTATAGACGACTGAAGACGTCGGAGTAAAACATGTATGTTCATAAACAAGCATTGATCAATGAGAAACAGCAGTGATTTATCTCCCCTCATAACTCTCTCCAAACAACCCATTCGCAACATCTCGTACACTGCTTCGCAGCATGATCCGAGGAATGACGGGATTGACCGAGCGTTCACGATTGCAAACAACCATTTCCAACCATTTGGTTCACCTCTATTATTATTGTTATTTCGCTATATCAGTTTGCATTTCAATACCAAATTATAATATAGATATAAAAATCGAACAGGAAAAGCAGCATTCAAGGACGACAGTCAACCACAAACACACACAGAAACAAAGAGCACATTTAAAGATGAATAAAAGGCCAAATAAGACATCACAAACACAAAAGGGTTGACAATAGGGCAACCGCCTTGGAACGGTCAGTGGCAAAAAAGGCCGCTGGGGTATAAACCAGGTTCTAGGGTGCACCAAACCTCACACTTACCCTACTGTAAGGCAATAAAACGGGACAGTGTAAATAAAGAAATCCCCGCGATAAACTATTCTCCAACCACAAGGCAGCATTAATAGGCAATATAGGTAAAACACAAAGATGGTCGTGTATATATAAATACAAAACAAAGTAGCCTAGAAAGCCACAAGGAAGGTACTCAATGACCTGGCAGAAGCCAGAGCAACAAGAGAATAAACTATTGAGGGCACGACAAGGCAAGACTGCAGACAAACATCAAACGTCACCGTCCTTTTGGGCTTTAGGTAGACGTCAGTTAGTACACGAATTAGTGCTACCGAGTTCCAGAGATAAAACATTGACGTAATGTAGGCGTCAAACAATAATTACATTATTAGCTGCTTTATTAGCAGGAACTAAAACGAATTTATTATGAAATTCTTGAATTCCCGATTTTAAATTATGAAAGGAAAACGTAGGTCTCGGGGGAAGTAAAGAGGGGTTAGCATTATAAAAGTTAATACGTGTATCTATAATTTTTGGGTCCGCATGTTCTCTACGACACCATTTTATACTAAAATCCTCAATGGATTGGGCGATCTGAGCAAGAAAGGCATTAAAATCGATAGTAGACGGTCATCTATACTTAGGACCTTTCGAAAACAGATGCCGAACGTTTTTATCAACAATATCAAAATTACCAGTGATGACATGACCTGCTGGAGCATAGCAAAATGTTGATGTGTTACATTCACATTCCTTAGGAGTGTTATTTATTATATCAAGGTCAGAAACCATTTTGTTGTAGTTGAAAATAATATTGCTAATAGTTTTTTTTATACTTATGACAAATAACAGGACTTTCTGATTTTTTTAAATATTAAGGGATAGAATCAACTACATGATTATCTCGAAAAATACAAAGCATGTCAATGAAATCCATACCTTTATTAAGATATAGTAGTTTAACAAAATGCCTGACGTGATCAGACTCCTTGTCAATATGGGGTCGGAGAACATGTTGTGTGTTAGCTTTGAATTATGGAAGCAGTGTTATACAAGGGATCTGTACGAATGAATAATTTGGCTGCTTCCTCGTCGATCATCCTAAATGAACCACTGCACACTCTTTTTCTATCAAAATGTGTTTAAAAGTTGTAAAGATTTACAAAGGAGATCTAATATCAGGACTTCTGTCAACGTCTAAGAAAGTAGCCTGCGATCACATGATAATTTGTCACATGACCATAGCTAAATTATCA
Organism: Cyrtodaria siliqua; assembly: GCA_037043455.1. Classification (NCBI taxonomy): domain Eukaryota; kingdom Metazoa; phylum Mollusca; class Bivalvia; order Adapedonta; family Hiatellidae; genus Cyrtodaria; species Cyrtodaria siliqua. Next base: position 97,178 of record JAWPHD010006275.1, on the reverse strand, counting down.
AAATGGCGAACAGAACTTCAACACCGTGACACCACCAACTATCGGCTGCTGATTGACACGTAAACAGTCGAGATAAAAACCACTTATTTTCGACATTTTGATATATATTTTAAGTTAGTAAGTTAATTTAAGGTAGGTTGCTTAGAGCTATGTGATACTGGAAAGGTAAGCAAAATGCTGTACCTTAACCATATAGGAACAATTTGGTGGTGCGTATTATGAATGCTTTGACGGCGGAGTGATATGCCAAAATGCAAACCTTTATTTTACCGCAATCTAATTCTGAGCATAATTTACTATATATTTAAAACATTCATGCCGAAAAAAATATATAGTTAATTCAGAAACATATCAGTGCAATCAAGAAATTATGCATTTCCATCGTTTATCATCATTTGCCAAGATTCTTGGTAGTTGATGAGACGTTGACAGAGATGTATGTGTATGCAAGGAACGACAACTCTGGGTAGAGATTGGACCGGATTAAGTTGATTTTCATTCTTCGTTTTATATACGACGAATGTATGTCAAGAGAAAAAAACGCATTTTTCTCCGTAATCGTTTTTATCAAACACATACCAATCAAATGATCGAGCGTCCGCCATTATAAAATGCAATAACAAAAGGGGGTTATGTATCATGTAAGTAAAAGCCAATCTGCTGAATGACATCACGTTCTATTTTGACACGTCACGGATATATTTACCCCATTTTTACTTTCGCTTTACTGTCTATGTCAGTTATAATTAAACATCTCAAACAAACACTAATAAATGTTCCCAATACATCATGCGGATGAATTATAGGTAATAATAACAAAAAGCAATCAAACGTGTGCATTTTGTATCACTAGTAAGACAGGGAAACGATTTTTATTAAGCACTGTTTGTCTATACACCACGGAAGTACAAACGCAATGGTGTAATTACACCTTAACAACAGAGAGAGTGCTGGGAGGTCATTTACAGATCAGACTACACCAATTACCAACCAATCAGCGGGCAGGGAAAAAGTTCCAGGGTAAATTCGGAGCTATTACACAGAATCTCTTAATTTTGATTGGTTGACAAGGTAAACAAACCAAAAAATCTTGCTAAAAAATTCAACTTTTGAAGAAAACTTATAAAGGTTAAATCATACATTTGTGCAATGTATTCATAATGTGTTGCATAATCAAAAAAATAAGTATATTTTACATTTTCCTCATGTTTCTACATGCAAGTGGTGGGTCAGCACCATCCGACCTAAACAGCTTTTTCAAAACCTACTCAGCATATGGTTAATTAATTTTTTTATGATAAAACTAAGATAGGTCTTTCAAAACAAGTAATACAAAATATAGCTTCCTACATGAGGCAACTCAGTACAGAGCTCAGAGCTATAAGGTAGGCCTATGGAAAATGAATTGGTGTATTATGACCTACAAGCTTCCTCAAAAGAAGGTCGCAACATTTCAGATGTTTTTGTTTTTAACCCTTTCGCCGCCACAGTCAAAAACGTTGATTTACGACCAGTGTAGGCCCAGATCAACATGCACACTGTGTGCAGGCTGATCAGGGTTTACACTGTTCGCCGATCATTAAGAATGTTTTCCACAACACTTTATATATAAAATATTACCGGAAGGTTTGAATTCAAATTTAAGCAGAAGACATTTGAAATTTGGCGGTGAAAAGGTTAAATAAAGCGACCTATAGAATACACTTCTGTAAACGATGCGTCATTTATTACCGCCATTATAAAGACTATACTTTGAATTGAATTGAATGTTGTTTAACGGCTCATCAACACAGTACAGGTTATTTAGAGCCGCCCCAGAGAGAGGGGAAGGATACATAGGAATCCGGGAACCTGCCCTACTCTTATTATCGAATAGATTCCTATGGTTCTTTAACGTGCTCGGAGGATAGACCGATACACGGGACCGCCCGGTTTACGTCCCCATCCGACGGACGAGGCTGAGGAAAAGTGTCTTGCCCAAGAACACACCGACGGAACACAGTGGCACCACGGAGGATTGAACCCGGGGCCTCCGGTTACAAATCCGCCGCGACTATACTTTGAGTAAACTGCATAGTCGTTCTTTATCTTTTCCTTCTGGTCCTCTTGTCAAACCGTGGCATACTAAATCGTTTTGAAACTATTACGAAACAGCAATAGTAGGCTGCTTCTGGATACATGCAATGGGAGACCTTGAATTTAATTGTTTTGAAATTAAAACATGTTTTAATGTCATAGAAATTGTTCTGGAAGATTTCAGGTGCGCCTGATTGACCCAGGAAGAGTTGATATATATAAATTGAGTATAGAGGTGATTTACTTAATGTATTACTGTTGTTTTATTATCTTTTACAGCGTAATACAATGAACATTATATACTGTTACCATGACTCCGATCCTGACATCACAACCGGAATGGTTCCATACCACGGCGATATAAACCGCGGTGTCAAATATGTTTTACTTCTCGAAGGCGATGCCATGCCGACTGACTACCCACCGCCAGATACCTTTTTGATGGACGTCAAGAACTACATGGTTAGTAAGACGATAGTGTCATATATTTTGCGGTGTGGGATTTTAATACACCCATGCCATAAAGTGTATATTACGCTAGTGTAATAAATATGAACAGACTAAATTTATAGAACTGTTGTCATCAGAAAAGCATACTACCCAGTACTGTAAAGAATTTAACTACATGTACTTATGTTTCTGATACTTTCAACAATGTTTTTGATGCTTTCAAACGAAACAAATTATATTATAATCATTAAATACTGGTACTCTTTCCTGAGGTATTCTACATTTTGAATATGTCAAATGATATGTTGTGTCTGCGTGGTGTTGAATTATGTTTCTATACTGAATAAATGACTTGATAACTGTGTATAGCGTATTGGAAATAGTATCGATGAAAGTGATTTAGCATGCTATATTAAGCAATGTGTTGTCTTGTCTTATTTAAGATTTTGTATTCTCATTGACTTAGAACTGCATTTGAAAATTGTTTTAATACTGTATACTCGTGGACCATATTTATCTTGTATACCGGATAAGGTGATCCGTGTTTTACATGGGTGCTGAAAAGCCTGATCTTACACATGGTGGAAGATAAAAGTCGCCCGCTAATATCAACAATGACAGTTGCATGACGTCATTATGTAAATAAACATGCAAAACGCTAGTAGTTGGCGACGTCAACGCCAGAATGTAAATGCTAAACAAGAAATATTATCAATCATGGGTATCCTGTAAAGATAGGGAAATTCCAACCCTCGGTATAACTGTTTTAATCAGAGCCTCGGTCCCGATAAAAACAGTTATACCGAGGGTTGGAATTCCTATCTTCACCGGATACCCCTGAACGATTCGTATAATCTACTATATTATTGAATAAAACACGTATAATCTATGTGTTCGCTCGCTGCACAACAAACATTCTTTTCTATGTTAAGCTCGATGATGCCAAAGGACATTAAACAATAACACTACTGATTCGTATCACGGGGCGACCTTTTGCTGCGACAAACGCTAGTGTGAATGTTAATACTGATAAGTGAGATCCTTTGGAAGCAATAAACACAACCAAGAGAACAAGCAAATCTGAAGAACCGATGTCCCCGAAATGTATCAACAACTTATCCTTGTATCACCCAGTAGTATTCAATCTGCAGTTCCATTGGTAGTTTTTTAGTTATGCTCCGGACAAGAATTCTAACTATAAATAACAAAGGGCAATAACTCTATCATTGTGTGAAATGACACGGTAGTCCCATCAGTAGTTATTTTAGATAGGCTCCGGACAAGAATTCTTAGTATAAAGTTACAAAGGACAATAACTCTAATTTAAATGAAGACAGAGTTATGCAGCTTGTACTCTGCACTTCCTCACATTGCCCTCTATCATTGTGAGAAGTTGCATTGTAGTCCCATCAGTAGTTTTGAAGTTATGCTCCTGACAAAAGCGGGACGGACGGAAGGACGGACAAAGCAGACTAACCCTGCTTTATATATATATATAAATATATTGTAGATTTTCGATATCTATTTCAGTATCCCATTCCCGCTGCACCTTCCACGCTCGTGTGCGTCGTATTCGAAATGAAGGGGGTCATTCCAAAAAGTCACATGATTAAGGTAAGCAACTCTCATACCATTTTGGAACAGTTCATCAGATAGATGCATATTAATTTAACGTTTCTTAAATATGCCACGTGAAAACTATTGGTGTTGCCATTTGTAATTTATTCTTATGTTGCCTTGATATCACGATGCGGTTCCACAAACGTCCTCCTCCGTCCTCCACACTTCTATCCTCCAAAACTATCCCCCGCCCACCCCACCCACCCCCTCCATTCAACACACAATTGTATTTTATGCTTGAAGCAGTAATCTTAAAGGTGGTGCCTGAACCGGGATTTGAGTCCAGTGTCTCTATAGCTGCTCGTGCTAGCGCTCTACCAACTGAGCTATAGAGGACACACAGTTTGCAGTCGAGTTTTCACCATATAATTGTACCAGTTTAAATATATAGTTCCCTTGCAAATTTTGAAATTCTGCCACGACTTCTGAAGACAGACAGTTAATTCCAGGTCAACTGTCTTATCTAATTAAATCGTACCTAAACCGACGCCACAATAGATTAATAACTTAGGAAGTTATCAGATGCAGACCATTACTCCGAGCCGCCTTCTCTGACCTTACCAGCCCTTTTTACGATTTTGATATTTCATCTGGCTGTGTACCCTTAAAAGCCACAAAAAAGGCTTTTAGGGTCAGAGAACGCTTGGATTAGCAGACCATGTACAGGTACTCCTGGGTTAACAAGGTTTAAAACTGTACGTCGGACTACATAAATCATTTGCGTTTGTTTATATATATTTATTAATGTAAACTGACGGTTAATGATAGCGCACTAATAAATTATATGCGTGTTTAATTGTATTGCTAAAGTAATTTATAATAATAAGTGGGTATTTTGGAATTGAACGCGCCCAGTGTGGTTCCCGGGGGCCCCGTTGGAGATCCCTTTGGAGGGGTAGGCAGAGAGATAAAATCACCCAAATTCATGTTCATTTTATACATTTTTGTTCATGTTCATTAAAGGTCTTCATCATGATCCCTGCAGGTTTCAGGTGCCATCTCGCCCACACCAAAAGAGCAGTGGAAGAAAAACGATAAACGTGGCTCCAGCGTAAATGGAGTTTCTACGATAGAATTTGCAGCAACTCTGCAGTTCAGGATGAGAAGGTTCTAGGCCCATTTTCCATATTTTATCTCGATGCGCATGGAGGATGAGCCTGGCATGTTCATGCCTGTTAAGCGCCATATAACCTTTCATGTGTTGGTGCGCCTTAAAACCCAATTCAATGGAATTGAACGCAAATGATGCATAATGCACAATAAATTGTACCGGAACTCTCCTTGCAAATGGCGGATATTTATTTATTGCACTCTATTGTAACCTAAGCAAAATAATCCTTTCATATTACAGTCAAAGAGAATTTCTGTCTGTAATTGTTGGGATCCCTTATGTTTTGTGTGTCCTCATTGAACAGGGTAACACTCGGGTCATATTTTATATCTAGTACTTATAACAACTTCAGGAGTAAATTGCCGCCATAAATTAAAATTTCGTTAATACATGATCTTTCTCATGTTTTTATCCAATTAGCTTTCCATTTCGCTCATATGTTATTTCCTGTGTATTGCAGACTGTTTCCGGTGTCTGTCAATAACGCAAGCTCTAATGAAAGCTCTGAAATTTCATTAAAAAGAGTTAGTGCATATATATGTAATTCATTAATATATTCGCACCAGGAATAAGTGATATGACAAGAAGCATCACTGGATTTCATTTCAAATTAAAGACGTGAACATGATTTATTTCTTCTAGTTTTAACTAGACACCAAAAGAAATCTTAATCAATTTCAGCGATTTCGTCTATTTCTTCATTTAGTCTGAATTTATACAGGTTTCTATGAATATGCATTAACACGCGTTAATCGTTCTGTACTCTGTGTAAGAATTTGACATGAGCAACTTGTCGCCATTTAGCCAAACATTTCTCTTAACTTTCATTATCATGTTTTTTCCAGTAGGGTTGAATGTAATGGCATAACCATTAACCAGTTAAGCACGACTATAATAGCATTTGCCTGCGAGTTACTCGGAGGCTGATCTGAGTTTACAATGTCCGGCTGGTGTCATTTTCCCCAAAACACTCATTTGTCAAATAAATGGAATATTCTTAAGTCAAAGAAAGAACAGTCCATTATATATACAGGTAGCGGGTTAAGGGTTATAATAATAAAACCCAAGTATGCGATACCACAGACTTACACAGGTAGACAATAATGGTACCGCCTATATGGAATATTTTTGTGACATGTTTTTTAATTAAATTGTCTATTCAATCCAACAACTTAATAAAAGAACATTTGGACTTGTTTTGCAATGCCGAATGACTTTGTCTTGAAATTATTGCGATTTACTTGCGCTTGACCATGCACTAAATCGAGTCGATTTTGTCGCGAAATTAAGAAATAATAAAAAATGCAGTATCTAAAATTCTGAAAATGATTTTTTGTTCTCTGGTTCTGAGTTCAACTCACCTATTCAAACGAAATAAATGCTTAAAAAATCATTTTTTATGCAATTCTTAAAAATACATGATTATAGGTTATAATAGCGTAAATGAGTCGCCACGCCCCTTCATAGTAAAGTTAGAATGTTGACAACCTGTTAAAAACTCAAACCTGATTAGAATTCTGGGAAACTTACTTTATCATGTAAATAAACATGTCTGCTATTAAACTTTAACAAGGAAATAGGGGGTTTAATACCTTCTAAGAAACATTTATTCAGCTGTATACTAACACCGGGTCAACGGTCAAAGCTATTTTTACCCCTTGCAATTTCGTACCCTGTCTACTTTCACTTCTGAAATTTATATCCAAAACTGTCAAAAACATGATGAGCTCCCTTTTTCAAATATCAGCAACATGTCCAGAATACAGGTACAGACAAAAATAACAGGAAATCGCACTAAAAAAGTTCTTAAAGAAGTAAAAGATCAGCACTCTTTAATACAGAACTACTTTCGATTGCACCAGGCGAGCACATCCGGCTGATTTAATTTAATTAAACCTGGAAAGGTCACTGGCAAAACGACAGCAGTGGGTGTAATCAGGTTTTAGGGTGCACCAAACCTCACTCTTACCCTATTGTTATCCAATAAAACGAACAGTGTGAATAAAGAAATCCATACCACATAAAGACTGCAGGGGGGTTTAATCAGGTTTTAGGTTGCACCAAACCTCACTCTTACTCTATGCCAATAAAATGGAACAAAGTACATAAGAATTCGCCGCCAGATTATCCTCTGTGTACATAAAGAAGTCGCCGCCAGATTATCCTCTGTGTATATAAATAAGTCACCGCCAGATTATCCTCTGTGTACATAAAGACGTATATCCTCTGTGTACATAAAGACGTCGCCGCCAGATTATCCTCTGTGTACATAAGATGTCACCGCCAGATTATCCTCTATGTGCATAAAGACGTCGCCGCCAGATTATCATCTGTGTGCATAAAGAAATCGCCGCCAGATTATCTCTATGTGCATTAAGACGTCGCCGCCAGAATTATCCTCTGTGTGCATAAAGACGTCGTCGCCAGATTATCCTCTGTGTGCGTAAAGACGTCGCCGCTAAATTATCCTCTGTGTACATAAATAAATCGCCGCCAGGTTATCCTCTATAAAGAAGTCGCCGCCAGATTATCCTCTGTGTGTATAAAGACGTCGCCGCCAGATTATCCTTCCCAGATTATCCTCTGTGTGCATAAAGGCGTCGCAGCCAGATTATCTTCTAATAAACCAGGCGGTATGATTAGCCGTTACAAGTATAACACACAGATGAACATGTGTGTATGAATATAAAATGAAATCAAAAGCCTAGATAGCCACAAAGCAAGTACTCAGTGACCTGGCAGAAGCCATAGAAACAAGATTAAATATCATCATAGGATTTACGTCATCATAGGGTCCACAATCTGTCCGGTCCGCGCAAAGCCATCAAGCGCTCTGGGACAATCATTAACATTTCAATCTTTTAATGATTTAGATAGATGTCATCACAGGGCCCACACTCTCTCTGGTCATCGCGAAATAAAAAGGGAAAGCATATAGTGTCAAACTGTAAATGAATCAACCACTAAAACTAAAGAGTGTATACAATTGACAGTAACCAAGGATATGACCGTAAATCCCGTCACCACAGAAGTCAGGTTGTGTCCTTCATATGCCATTTGCTTTACCACTTTTAACTATTGTTATCAATAAGACCTGTTTGTTTTATATCATGTTGGCCTATAAAAATGCCGTTCAAAGGCAATAAACAACCCATGTTGCCAATTCGTCGAACGTTTTATGTTGTCTAAAGCAGGTGTATTCTATTAAAATCCATTTTGCCCTTTTATGACAGGTTAGACTTTTATATATGCTTTTTGTATGACTAATACACGCATAAAAGTAATTGTATAATTTCTATTTTCGCAGTATGAACCTGTAATTGACCCTGGCCACGAGCAAAACGTGTACCGAATGACATTGTACCGGTGTAATATCGCTGACCCGGATCTGAATGGACGACAATTTCTGTGTGAAAACGAGACTACACCCGTGTCGGTCAAGTCATGTAAGAGCATAGTCGCCAGCTGGGCCATGGGTGGCGAGGTAATTTATGTTTTGCATTTCTTTTGGTTTATTTCCATTTACAAGTTGACACACGCGTTACAGGCATTTATTTACCTTCATATATTTAGTTGATTTTTATCATATTGTCCCTTATTTTTAAATAGTTTTACCTTTACATTTAAGCATAATTTTTAATATTTTATCATTTCATTTGTATCGGTTTTCGCGCACAGTATGATCTACATATGTGTTAAAGTGCCGTAAAACACCAATCATACATTCTTTCTTTTCCAGATTCATAGATTTTTATTTACGGAAGTCTTACATGATAATAAATCAGTTTCGTCTTATTTCCAAAGGTCCATTATCATACTCTTTTGTATGTGCAATAATCAGCGAAGTATATGGCAGGGTGTAATGGTTTTAGTATGTGGGAAAAAATAAATTAAAGTCGTCTCTTTCTCCAGTTGGATGTTGTTACGGGTAAAATGTAGCAAGAAAGGAAGTGCAAAACCAGCGATAACATTTTTAAAAATGTAATCAACAAATGTATTCAAATAGTTCAACCAAATATATTTACTGACAGAACATACATACATTAGATCTAGTATTCCTTCAAACCCAATTTTAGAATAAATTCTAAATGATATTGTCAATAGTCCCTTTAATCCAAATTGTCAAGTGTCCCTTTAATCTAAATTTATTCTAAATATTTCATGGTTTAGTTCTCCACTAAAGTCCAAATAATCCAATTTCATTTTTACTATAGATATCACAATAATGTTTAATAGAAATCCTATCACAATATATATTTTAATCAAAAGCATCCATTATATTCATAATTAGAAAACCTGGTTATTAGATTGGGGTATATCGTTTTGCGGGCGGCGTCAACCTCTTAGTTTCCGCTCAATAACGTGTATTAGAAATGACGTATTGCGATGAAACTTGCAGGGTAGGTAGCTTATATGGAAACGAAGGTTGGGCATTTGGGGTCACTGGAGTCAAGGTCACTGTTACTGAAAATAGAAAAACGGTTTCCGTTCAATAACTTTAGTAAGGAATGAGATATTAGAATTAAACTTGCTGTGTAGGTAGCTTATATCAAAATAAAGTTTGGGATTGCATTTTGGGACACTGGTGTCAAGGTCACTGTTACTAAAAATAGAAAAACGATTTCCGCTCAATTGCTTTGGTTAGGAATGAGATACTGCAACGAAACTTGCTGTGTAGGTAGCTTATATTTTCCTTACTAACAAATCTTTTCTTTCTTTACAGTCCTCATTTACTGTGTAAGCATTTATGTTTGTGATTCACATGTCATTCTATTTATTCTATATTGTACACTGTTTACATCACTTTAATGTGTTGTATTATAGGTAACAATGTGTTATATTATAGGTAACAAAGTGTTATATTATAGGTAACAATGTGTTGTATTATAGGTAACAATGTGTTCTATTATATGTAACAATGTGTTATATTATAGGTAACAATGTGTTATATTATAGGTAACAATGTGTTATATTATAGGTAACAATGTGTTATATTATAGGTAACAAGGTGTTGTATTATAAGTAACAAAGTGTTATATTATAGGTAACAATGTGTTGTATTATAGGTAACAATGTGTTATAGGTAACAATGTGTTATATTATAAGTAACAATGTGTTGTATGATAGGTAACAATGTGTTATATTATAGGTAACAATGTGTTGTATTATATGTAACAATGTGTTATATTATAGGTAACAATGTGTTATAGGTAACAATGTGTTATATTATAGGTAACATTGTGTTCTATTATAGGTAACAATGTGTTATATCATAGGTAACAAAGTGTTATATTATAGGTAACAATGTGTTATATTATAGGTAACAATGTGTTATAGTATAGGTAACAACGTGTTATATGGTAACAATGTGTTATATTATAGGTAACAAAGTGTTACATTATATGTAACAATGTGTTACATTATAGGTAACAATGTGTTATATTATAGGTAACAAAGTGTTATATGGTAACAATGTGTTATATTATAGGTAACAATGTGTTATATTATAGGTAACAATGTGTTGTAGTATAGGTAACAAAGTGTTATATTATAGGTAACAAAGCATTATATTATTGTGCAGGCTTTCCATTTTCCTAATGACGTTGGTGTATCCATGGGAGGCCCGAATGACCCGTCAACATACGTTCTAGAAATAAACTACGCCAACTTTGAAATGTTAGAAGGTACCCTTTGTTATTGGCTTGCACGTTCAAGTGCCAACCTATATATGCATTGATTTCAGTTTTTATTTTCGCTGAAGGGTTCTCTGCTCAAAGGTGGACCGTTCAACGGCGTCGGAAACAATATCAGGTTAATCTAGTGTTCGTGACTGCTACTATACATGGACAAATTAAACACTATTTATAAATCGGCATTTGTTAGCAATTATGGTTTGTTGAATTCGATTTAATAGGATTTTATAATCGCGGCAACAGCTAAGGTCATATGGCGACTTTTAAGCTTCTATTGGTGGATGACGACCCCGTATCGCCCTCCGGGCAAGTTTCTTACACAGCTGGCACCTGGGTAAAACCACTGACGTTCCGCAATATAATTATCGAGAACTCAGGCCTGGAATTCACCAACCATTCTTGAGAATATTTTTAGGCTTAAGCTCAAGTATGCACATTTCAATCACAAATATTTCTATAAGTTTACAGAATAAACGTTCATAACAAGCTTCTATGTGTAAATATGATGCATACTATTAAATCGCAATTTCTTACGACTGTTTATCTTTGAAGGTCATGGAAATATTTTTGAACGAATTTCAGTACTTGAGCTCAAGTCTAAGAATAATTTTAAGAATGGTTGGTTAATTCCAGGCCAGGGTGCTCAGCAAACATATGTCTGATGACGATGGATATTAGTTGTTATATAAAATCAACAAAGATTAGGCTCTCCGAATGGTTCCATAACACCACAACCTGTCATATAGTATGACCACACTTTCTAGACACTCCTGCTGTATGTACAACTTATCATTGTGCCTACGCAATAAAGAGCGGTCGATGATACACACGGCAGTGTTGCTTTTTAGCTTGCCTCTATATTGTTTTTTGTAATCGCTAAAATGTCTGCCCAGACAAACCAAACTGTTTCTAAATGTCTGCCCAGACAAGCCGTTCCTTTTTAAAAGAAGTCTATTAAATGCTATGATAGTCGTATATAGGATTTATATATTGATTTAGAGATATCTCCTGTAGTATGCGATTGTACGTTTAGGACTACAAGACAATTCCGGGTTACGCGTGACGTACACGACAACACCACGACTACACGACGCCGGGTTACTGGAACTGGGTAGCGTCATCACTAACGGTTGGAAGCAGGTCATCCCGGAAGGAGAGGAAGCGTTCTTATCCAAGTCTTCCTGCTCGCCAAGGTGTATGAAATGGGTAACGTTCGGTTTATTGTACCATATGCACATAGTCACATTCGCGAGGGATGAAACAATATATAGATAGATAAAAAAAAAAATTTGTTTCAATAAGCCGCCAAGCTAAACATAGTTTATTGTACCATATGCACATAGTCACATTCGCGAGGGATGAAACAATATATAGATAGATAAAAAAAAAAGTTTTGTTTCAATAAGCCGCCAAGCTAAACATAGTAACTAAAAGCGTTAAATTGATAAGAAAATATCAATCAGCAAGTGTAAATGTAACGATAATAAATATAGTATTTAAGTTGTTGCAAACCCCTTACGAAAATATGCGTGTTAGATTTTTAAGAGAAGCGAGTCGTTAGCATGAATAAAGAATCCCAAAATAAGACAGTATAATGCGAAAACACTAAACAACTAAAAATGTATAACTGTAATATCATTTCTTACTAACCAGGGCTTTTCCTCTGAAACAACACCGATGAATGCAATAGGAGTCCTCTTCCAAGGCAACGACATCGCCAAGAGTATTAAATTACGTCACTTCCGGGAGACTCAAGATAGGAAGACTGTAGAGCTGCCGTGGATAACTGACGACCGAGCGTTTTCTAACTTTTACCAGACAACACGAGTTCTGGAGAAACCTATATCTGTTTATCATGTAAGTAGGCATACAAGTCGAACATGAAACCTAGCTTTCATAGAACACGGTCAACCAAAAATACGCATTAAAACAAACAAAGTTTATGGGAAGCAAGGCATGTGACATCACAAACGGGATGACAATAGGGCTATCGCCTTGCAACGATCAGAGGCAAAAAAACGCTAGAGTTTAAACCCGGTTCTTGGGTCACCAAACCTCACTCTTACAAATAAAACGGGACAGTATAAATAAAGAAATCTCCGCCAGGTTATATATTCTCTAACAAACAAGGCAGCATAAATAGGCAATATATATGAGAATAACGCATAGTATGTATGTATGTATGCATATAAAAATCAAAACAATCCTATAAAGCCACAATGCAAGCCGGCCGTCTGTGACTTGGCAGAAGCCAGGGCAACAAGCGAACAACCATTAAGGGTATGATAAGACAAAATTAAAGACAAACATGTAACGCTACCGTCTTTTTTCGTAGGTTCCACATTTTTTCCGGTCATCGCACAATCAAAGAGGAAAGCATATTGGCGAACTGTATTGGGTCAACCACTAAACATGCAGCGCGTTGTAGAATGATAGGGTCATAACACCACTAAACATGCAGCGCGTTGTAGAATGATAGGGTCATAACACCACTAAACATGCAGCGCGTTGTAGAATGATAGGGTCATAACACCACTAAACATGCAGCGCGTTGTAGAATGATAGTGTCATAACACCACTAAACATGCAGCGCGTTGTAGAATGATAGGGTCATAACACCACTAAACATGCAGCGCGTTGTAGAATGATAGGGTCATAACACCACTAAACATGCAGCGCGTTGTAGAATGATAGGGTCATAACACCACTAAACATGCAGCGCGTTGTAGAATGATAGGGTCATAACACGACTAAACATGCAGCGCGTTGTAGAATGATAGGGTCATAACACCACTAAACATGCAGCGCGTTGTAGAATGATAGGGTCATAACACCACTTAACATGCAGCGCGTTGTAGAATGATAGGGTCATAACACCACTAAACATGCAGCGCGTTGTAGAATGATAGGGTCATAACACCACTAAACATGCAGCGCGTTGTAGAATGAAAGGGTCATAACACGACTAAACATGCAGCGCGTTGTAGAATGATAGGGTCATAACACCACTAAACATGCAGCGCGTTGTAGAATGATAGGGTCATAACACCACTAAACATGCAGCGCGTTGTAGAATGAAAGGGTCATAACACGACTAAACATGCAGCGCGTAAATGATAGGGTCATAACACCACTAAACATGCAGCGCGTTGTAGAATGATAGGGTCATAACACCACTAAACATGCAGCGCGTTGTAGAATGATAGGGTCATAACCTATTTTGATAAACTGTTAACACGTTTAATAAAGATTGCATGAAAGTGAAATTTTAAAAGTAGATCAGAGACAAGGTAATACAATTTTGAATTTGTTTTCGAAGTTTATGGTAACGGTAGCCTGCGTAAGAGGATTTGTAATTATACAATTATTAGGAAGACACAAACTTGACTAACACAAAAGAAAGTATTATCATTTATTAAGTTGTTTGGCAAATATTGGACGCGGCTCCAAATAGCGGGCTGTCGGCAAACACATACATATATCATGGCAGCCCTTAACATGTTTTACAAAAGGGGGCATGGCCAAAAAGCCTGATATCCTTAAAGAAGCCCCAATAGGCTTAAACGAAAGAGGGCATGGCCCAACAGCCTGATACCCTAAAAATCCCCCAATAAGCTAAAACAAAAGAGGGCATGGCCCAACAGCCTTACACCCTTAGTGAAACCCAAAAGGCTTACATAAAATGTTTATTCAAAACTATAATTCTAAAGTAAAACTATCCTTTATTTAATCGCTTGAAAGTTATTAATTTTCGAAAGTTTACAATAATGTGCACAACCGAACTGGCATGATGCACCAACAATAAAGCCAAAAAAAGGCTTAATATTTCATGCTGTAATCCCGACCGTTGGGGAACAGTGGTCAGTATTACATTGAAATTTATAAAATTGTTAATTGTCATTAAAATTGTTTTCATTGAATTGAAGGATTCGCTGACGGCCATATGGCAGCGATCAAAATGAAGTTTTGATAATGCCATAGCCAAAAGAAAATATTTTGCAAAAAGCGAATCCCTCGCCAGGTGCCAAAGAAAATTGGTTATATCATATTACGAGTATGTAACGCGCATACAATACTACATATATATATATATGATAACGTGAGCCGCGCCCTACCACAATTTAAAAATAATAATGGACATTATGTAACTTGCGAACAAACATGTCTAGTCCTGAATCCATTTGTTCAAGAAGAGCTGTTTACCCAACCTTGCCATGCGAACGCCTTCAAACGCATTTATTATCTCATTGAATTTCTTCTTGAGACCTGCGTGCCTTGTTTAATGCCATAACGTCATTTCTATAGCGACATTTGAACCTAAACAAAATGTCTAACAACTTGTAGCTCGCTTGTAAAGAAGTTCAACAACTTTGCAATCTCTTGTCTGATTATGCACAAAAAAAATCAATACTAAATCTTTATCTCCTTTATGCACCAGAAAATAGTCTGAGTTTGGACTGACTTTAATCCAACGCCAACTTTGCTTGCAATTCGCCCAAACACATACCACCATAGCTTTGCCACCAATAACTGTACACCCAATGCGTCAAACCCTCGGTTCGTTTCAAATTTGTTGCTTGGAGCCGCTTATCATGCGTTGACAAAGGGAGGGTGGAGCGTGGGGCCACTCACCTCACCATAAGCTGACCTAAATCAACTTCGTTTCCGTTAACAACATGCTGAGAATCATGAAAATACACTAATTTCAACGACATATATGTTATACAGTTGTGTATCGTATTATAAGTTGTGCATTTATAATATAATGAGGTAAATTCTCCGTAAAGACAAACCCAATAACGATATATGAGAAACCATCTTTTTACGCAAAGACCTTTGTACGCCAGTTGTTGGAGTGCTAGTAGACTTTAAATGAATGACATAACTAAGTTGACAAACACAGGAACGCTTGATATTTAACAAATGTAGACGGTTAATACAGTTTAACATCGAAATGGCGATATTATTTATTATATATCTTATTTTGCTTAAAAAGGAATAAAACAATCTCGATAGAAACATGTCTTAGAGAGAAGAAAAAACGGGACAAAACAACAACGTGGAACTCTTGGGTGAAGAAGTGGAGAAGGGAGAGAATGTGTTATAGTTGGCACCGAGCTGACAATCTCGATAGAAACATGTCTTAGAGAGAAGAAAAAAAAGGGACAAAACAACAACGTGGAACTCTTGGGTGACGAAGTGGAGAAGGGAGAGAATGTGTTATAGTTGGCACCGAGCTGACATCCAGCTAATATTTGAGCTCCTTAATAAGGGAAGTAGTATAACACAAGAAAATCGGTAGAACCTACAGATGCTCCCCGAAATATATCCAGACCTTGTATCACCCAGACGTTTTTAATCTGCAGTCCCATTAGTAGGTAGTTTTAAAGTTATGCTCTGGACAATAATTCGAAGTTTAAAATTACAAAGGGCAATAACTCCAAGGTGAATGGTGTCGGAGTTATGGTGTTTACACTCTGCACTTTCTCTCATTGTCCTCTATCATTGTGTGACGTTTCATTGTAGTCCCATCAGTAGTTTTGAATTTATGCTTCGGACAAAAATTCTAAGTATAAAATTACAAATGAAAATAACTCTAATTTGAAAGATGGCAGACTTGCGTTTCTTGCACGCTGCACTGCTTCTCATTGCCCTCTATCATTGTGTGAAGTTTAATAGTAGTAAAAACTGTGACAGATTTCTATTTATCGTGTAAAAAAAAAAGGCTGTTTATTCTGCCATATATGTTCTACCGCCACTATGCTTTTTCTCTTTGATTGTGCGATGACCCGACATATTGTTAAACCTCAGTGTCCCTGTGAAATCCAGAAACAGATGGTAGCCTTTAATGATTGAACTAATCGGTGGACTCCAAAGGGGTAAAGACCACTTAATGAAGCATTTTGTTGCCAACTCCCTATACAGTTCTCGGTAGTGTCAGTAACTGTTTTATTACAGTTTTGAACTATGGAACGGTACGTGTTCGACTCCAGGAGAAGACAAAAAAAAAACTTAATGTGTTTCTCATTTCTTCCGCACGGAACATATTATTTTTTCTCTCGGCAGCATTTTTACGATTCCAGTCTCTTTAAAACAAAAATTGCAAAGACTTGCTTGCCAAAACAAAAGTTTATATGCGATTGCATACGTTCAGAATAATAAAAAAACGTGAAGGCCAGTCCAACATTAGGAAAAGCAATGAACTATGCTGAAGTTATGATAATTGAGAAACAAAAAACAGCATACTGTCTGACAGAAGTTCCAGGTATATCGTACCTAGTAGCAGTTTAGTTAATTGCTAGGCTGTCCAACACTTGCTATTTCCGTTTTAACCTGTTTTTCAATAAATAGTTTCAGATGCATTTAGTGTGTATGCTGTTTTCGTTTCAGAATGATACATTGTCTCTGGAATGCACATACAACTCGATGGACAGACAAGCTGTTACAAGAGTAAGTTGCAATATATTCACTATTATAATGAATGCCTTATGCTTAAAACAATATTATTAATTAAATAACATCTATATATTTCGGATGACTTGATGGCACATAATTAATCGAACTTCATATTTCAGGGAGGGTGGTCCCGTGTAGAAGAGACGTGTCGGGCAACTCTGATTTACTACCCACGTAAACCATTCGACATGTGTGTCAGCTGGTCAAGCTTCGACAAGCTAGTGTCCAGAGAAGGAAGACCGGTAAGTACGACAAGCTAGTGTCCAGACAATATAATGTCGAGAGACGGAACACCGGTAAGTAAGGCAAGCTAGTGTCCAGAGACGGAACAGCGGTAAGTACGACAAGCTAATGTCCAGATAAGGAGCGCCGGTAAGTACGACAAGCTAGTGTCCAGAGAAGGAACACCAGTAAGTACGGCCAGCAAGTGTCGAAACACCGGTAAGTACGACAATCTAGTTTCCAGAGAAGGAACATCGGTAAGTACGACAAGCTGGTGTGCAGACTAGGAACACAGGTAAGTAAGACAAGCTAGTGTCCAGAGAAGGAACACCGGTAAGTATGACCAGCTAGAGTTTAGAGAAGGAACACCGGTAAGTACGACAAGCTGGTGTCCAGAGAAGAAACACTGATAAGTTCGACAAGCTAGTATCCAGAGAAGGAACACCGGTAAATACGACAAGCTGGCGTCCAGAAAAAGATCACCGGTAAGTACGACAAGCCGGCGTCCAGAAAACGAACACCGGTAAGTACGACAAGCAGGTGTCCAGAGAAAGAACACCGTTAAGGGGGCACTCCTCAGTTTCGCATGAATGTCCATGGTGTAAATCAGAAAGAAATCAACTAAGCATCTTTTAGGTCCATGGATGGTCTTTATAATAATTATGAAGCACATGTTTGATGTTTTTTTCAGTTTTGATTACTTCTAAGTTTATTTTGGTGCATTGGAATATGCATTCTTTGGGTTTTTTGGAGGCTATAAATAGAAAAATGTGAACCAATCAAAAACTTCCTAAAAGTAGTTAAAATGGCTGATTTTCACTGACGAGGAGATCAGCGTGGAATAACTTTCTAAAATGCCGGACTAGGTATGTAAAATTTAGCATTTCCTGATATGCAAGAGCATTATGAGTGCAGACATGACCCTGATATGTGTAGGAATTTTTTTTATTTTTATTTATTGACATTTGAAATATTGCTAAAATTGCATTTTTAGCATGTTTTAAGGGGTGGGGTAATCTTAAAGAAATGGGACTAAAGTTGTACAGAAAATGCTTTTTGATACTTTTATTTGGTATGGAAACATGGGTAATTTTATTGTCTTCTAAGAAATGTATGACACAATGATGATGTGATTTATTTTTGCTCAAGGATTCAGGCTAAGAGCTTGTCATGGGTTTGATGATTGAGAAATGTACATTAAACTGTGGAGTGCCCCCTTAAGTACGACAAGCTGTTGTCCAGAGAAGGAACACCGTTAAGTAAGACAAACTGGTGTCCAGAGAAGGAACACCGGTATGTACGACTACTAGTCTTCAGAGCAGGAACACCGCTAAGAACGACCAGCTAGTGTCCCGAGAAGGAACAGCGGTAAGTACGGCCAGCTAGTGTGGAGAAACACCGGTAAGTATGGCCAGCTAGTGTCCAGAGAAGGAATACCGATAAGTACGACAAGCTAGTGTCCAGAGAAGGAACACCGGTAAGTACGACAAGCTAGTGTCCAGAGAAGGAACACCGGTAAGTACGACAAGTTAGTGTCCCTAGAAGGAACACCGGTAAGTACGACAATATAATGTCCAGAGACGGAACACCGGTAAGTAGGGCAAGCTAGTGTCCAGAGACGGAACACCGGTAAGTACGACAAGCTAGTGTCCAGAGAAAGAACACCGGTAAGTAAGACAATATAATGTCCAGAGACGGAACACCGGTAAGTAGGGCAAGCTAGTGTCCAGAGACGGAACACCGGTAAGTACGACAAGCTAGTGTCCAGAGAAGGAACGCCGGTAAGTACGACAAGCTAGTGTCCAGAGAAGGAACGCCGGTAAGTACGGCCAGCTAGTGTCCAGAGAAGGAACACCAGTAAGTACGGACAGCTAGTGTCCAGAGCAGGAACAGCGATAAGTACGGCCAGCTAGTGTCCAGAGAAGGAACACCGGTAAGTATGGCCAGCTAGTGTCCAAAGAAGGAATACCGGTAAGTACGACAAGCTAGTATCCAGAGAAGGAACACCGGTAAGTACGACAAGCTAGTGTCCAGAAAAGAAACACCGGTAAGTACGATAAGCTAGTGTCCAGAGACGGAACACCATAGAAGGGACATCGTTAAGAACGACAATCTAGTGTCCAGAGAAGGAACACCAGTACGTACGACAAGCTAGTGTCCAGAGAAAGAACACCGGTAAGTACGACATGCTAGAGTCCAGAGAAGGAACACTGATAAGTACGACAAGATAGTGTCCAGAGAAGGAACACCGGTAAGTAAGATAAGCTAGTGTCCAGAGCAGGAACACCGGTAAGTACGGCCAGCTAGTGTCCAGAGACGGAACGCCATAAAAGGGGCATCGGTAAGAACGACAAGCTAATGTCCAGAGAAGGAACACTGGTAAGTACGACAAGCTGGTGTCCAGAGAAGGACCTCGGTAAGAACGACAAGCTATTGTCCAGAGAAGGAACACCGGTAAGTACGACAAGTTTGTGTCTAAAGACACTCTGGCGACTCCATATTGTACCCTTTATTTACCATGTTTGTATCAAAATAACATTTTGGAAGAGTGTGAAAATCACCAATATCGGGTTTTAAATATAAGCTATATTTAGTCCCGTCATCACTCTAACTTCCTCATTTTGCATCCAGTATGCACCAAACTTTGTCAGACTATTTATATAAATGAATTCCGGGATCCCTCCTCATCCCTTGGAGCATAGCCCCTTGATCATAACTTGGAAACCATTGAGATCCACTCCCTATAACCATAAATACACATACTAGGCCTGAATGCTTTTAGGCGGACGCGGGAATTGCGATGTTGCGCCATCGACTGCGTGATCTCATTATGTTACGATATTATAAGCTTGTTGATTTATGTTTCATCTTTGCAAAGATCATCAGGGGAGCGATTCGGGGCAATTTTGGCCCTTTAGTTTACAATTTTGACCCTTTAATTTCAGCATGGATTCTTTGTTTTTTCGCTTGAATTTCATCAAATGTGTACAACAAGTAGAGCAATACAGACGCTCTTGGACCTCTTGTTTCAAAACTATTGACTTATTTTCTTAGCTACAGCCAGCTCTGTTGTGAGTATTTAGTATTGAACAATATGATAAACATGCTAAATCAAATTAACACAACATACGTCACTTGAAAATCTTCGCGTCCTTAGTTAAAAACATCGCTGATTCATATACAGTGACTCATACATGTCCAATGACGTACCAAAAAATAAATATATAAAAAATAAATAAAAAAGGCTCATGCTGCTGCAAATATTAACGAGTCTCAAATGACGTTTGTAATTCACATATTAGACGCTTAGCAGCAACCTTTCATAACAATTCTGCGACTGTTAAAATGTTTTGTTCAGTCTAGGTAAACAAGCAAGAGAAAAAACTACTTTCACAAGATTGGCATAATAATAAAGAAGTTAAATGCTTCAGTAGCCTTAATGCTGTTGGTGAGCGTAGCTGTATTGTTGTATAGTAAGAATCATTGATTAATTTAATTGATATCAGTTTGATTTTCTGGTTATTAGGATTGATCTTATTGTTAGCAGCAGTGCTGTAATTTATATTAGCATTAATTGTATAGCAACGCACGGTTTAAAATTAAACTGATTACATGTATTAGATATCAGGACACTTGGTGACGTATGGTTATATTTTGTTTCAGAACACTTAGTGACGTATGGTTATATTTTGTATCAGAACACTTAGTGACATATGGTTATACTTGTACTATATATCAGAACACTTAGTGACGTATGGTTATACTTGTACTATATATCATAACACTTAGTGACGTATGGTTATACTTGTACTATATATCGGAACACTTAGTGACGTATGGTTATACTTGTACTATATATCGGAACACTTAGTGACGTATGGTTATATTTTGTATCAGAAAACTTAGTGACGTATGGTTATACTTGTACTATATATCAGAACACTTAGTGACTTATGGTTATACTTGTACTATATATCAGAACACTTAGTGACGTATGGTTATACTTGTACTATATATACGAACACTTGGTGACGTATGGTTATACTTGTACTATATATCGGAACACTTAGTGACGTATGGTTAGATATCAGAACACTACACTTAGTGACGTATGGTTATCAGAACACTTAGTGACGTATGGTTATGTTAGATATAGAACACTACACTTAGTGACGTATGGTTAATATTAGATATAAATATTTATTGACGTATGGTTATATTAGATATCAGAACACTTAGTGATTACATTATATATCAGAATACTAAGTGACGTATGATTATATGAGATAAGTAGCAAGGATAAGGTGAAACTGTGTAGAATATATAACAAAAGAAAAATACTCATTGAAGAAATATAACCTCACAATGCGATAGCTTTCTTTTGTCATCGTTGCTTTTATTTGCTATCATAATTTCTTATATTGCCATCACCATTGCTTTAGTTCAGCGTTTGTGTTAATATCACCTTTGTATGGTGGCTGATTTCTGCCATGTCGTTTTGTCGTCCGGCCAAGACGACAAAACACCACGAGAAAAGACGACAAAACTGC
The DNA here is from genome assembly GCA_037043455.1 of Cyrtodaria siliqua. Taxonomy (NCBI): domain Eukaryota; kingdom Metazoa; phylum Mollusca; class Bivalvia; order Adapedonta; family Hiatellidae; genus Cyrtodaria; species Cyrtodaria siliqua. The sequence goes on along the minus strand of JAWPHD010006275.1, from coordinate 75,000 downwards.
ATTTTGTCGTCTTGTCGTCTTGGCGCCTGCCAAGACGACAAGACGACAAATCGACGGATTTCACGCCCTAAGACGACATTTGAAAGGCGCCAAGACGACAAATAAATGTGGCCCGTTGTCGTCATTTCGCATGGCGACTTGTCGTCTTGGCGCTTTATTTTTGTCGTTCTGTCGTCTTGTCGTCTTGGCGCCCGGCAGAACGGCAAAACGAAAAGACGACAAAAGGCTGTATTTGTCATCTTGTTGTCTTGGCGCCCGCCAGAACGACAAAACGAAAAGACGACAAAATGCTGTATTGGCCCAACGTAAAAGACTAATGTACATACATATCCATGACTTTAGTAAATTTAAGCAAAACACATTTTTAAAAATTCAGTTTAATATTTACATGAAATACGTTATTATAAACAAGCTTTTAATAAGCTATAACTGAGAATAGTTGTTTTAAGTATATTTTTATGGAAATGGCATTATAATAGTGAGAAATTCTATAAAAAGCTGTTTAAAAGTTAAAAATACCATCATTTTTGATATAGCAAAAGTTTCGTTCTGATTCCTGTTTTGCCTAAAATGGAAATACCATCATTGGACAGAGAAATACATGTGTAATGGGTTTTTGCATGAATTAAACATTTATGTATACAACTCTTCATGATATATATTTCTCCGCGTCGTCTGCTTAATGTGATTATCGCAAACAACAACAACAACAACAATTAATTATTAAACAAAATTTGCTATCTTTGCTTGTAAAACAGACCGTCTATAACTAGTGTCATTAACAAAAAACTATATCAAAATAAAGATTAGTGTTTCACCTATTTAGAACCTTTTGCACCCAAGGCTTCAGTTTCGTCATTATGCGATATATTTACAATTAAAAAACACATGTTCGACATATTTTAAGAATTTTATATAGAACATATAAGGACACTAGATGGTGTATTTAAACTCGAAAACAGACCAAGATCCTTGTAACATAGAAATATGAAACTTATATCAAAATAAAGATAATAAATTGTATTTTAAGAAACCGTTTGCACCTAAGCGATCATATTTATAGAATTTCTAATATTAAACAATAATGAAATTTCCCCCTATACGCTCCATGTAAAAATCTGGCGACTCATCGATAACCCGTTTGAGGAAGATTCCTCCATATGGCTTAATTGTTATCAGCCTATGATTGTTATCAACCTATAGTTGTTATCAGCATTGCTTAATTGTTATCAGCCTATGGTTGTTATCAGCCTATAGTTGTTATCCGCCTTGCTATAATTGTTATCACCTATAGTTGTTATCAGCATTGCCCAATTGTTATCAGCCTATGGTTGTTATCAACCTATAGTTGTTATCAGCCTATGGTTGCTATCAGCCTATGGTTGTTATCAGCTTTGCTATAAGTGTTATCAGCCTATGTTTGTTATCAGCATATAGTTATTATCAGCATTGCTATAATTGTTGTCAGCCTATAGTGTTGTTATCAGCCTATAGTTGTTATCAGCATTTATTAATTGTTATCAGTCCATAAATGTTATCAGCATATATCACCCTATAGTTGTTATCAGCCTATAGTTGTTATCAGCCTTGCTATAATTGTTATCAACATATGCATTGCTATAATTGTTGTCAGCCTATAGTTGTTATCAGCATTGCTATAATTGTTATAAACATATGGTTGTTATCAGCTTTGCTATAATTGTTATCAACCTATGGTTGTTATCAGCCTTGTTATAATTGTTATCAACCTATTATGTTATCAGCCTATAGTTGTTATCAGCATTGCTATAGTTGTTATCAGCCTATGGTTGTTATCAGTCTATAGTTGTTATCAGACTTACTATAATTGTTATCAGCCTATAATTTTATCAGCATATAGTTGTTATCAGCATTGCTTACTTGTTATCAGCCTAATCAGCATTTATATCCTCCGCCCCCACAATAAAGTGTCGGTAAGATATTGTTGTTTTTCTGTTTGTCCGTCACTAACTGTTGTCATCGAAACTCCTCCAACGGTTTTCCATGGATTGCTTCTAAACTTGGTACACTTTGTCAGAAGGATGCGGAGATTTGGATTGTCTATGCATTGATTATATAAAATGATTTTTTTCTCGCCGCAACATCTCCGTCAGTTTTCAATGAATTTGCTCCAAAATGTATAGACCTCTTTAGCATAATGCGCAGATGTGTACCTGTCAACATAATTCTGATCCAGCAGATGTGTACCTGGCAACATAACTCTGATCCAGCAGATGTGTACCTGGCAACATAATTTTGATCCAGCAGATGTGTACCTGGCAACATAACTCTGATCCAGCAGATGTGTACCTGTCAACATAATTCTGATCCAGCAGATGTGTACCTGGCAACATAATTCTGATCCAGCAGATGTGTACCTGGCAACATAACTCTGATCCAGCAGATGTGTACCTGTCAACATAACTCTGATCCAGCAGTTGTGTACCGTGCAAAATAATTCTGATCGAGCAGATGTGTACCTGGCAACATAATTCTGATCCAGCAGATGTGTACCTGGCAACATAACTCTGATCCAGCAGATGTGTACCTGGCAACATAATTCTGATCTGAGTAATGGGCCTTTTTCGACTTAAATTGTCTATGCAGTAAATTTACTTTTGTCGCCGCAACTTCTAAAATTGTCAAGGGATTTTCGCCAATTTGTGTAGACTTTTTCTACAGCTATGCATCTGGGGCAACAGGATATTGATCTAACAATTTCTAGATTAGTTATGGCCCTTTTTGAACCTAGAATGTGTATAGGTTAATTGCAATATTTCTTACATAAACTCCTTCTACACATATTTTACAAAATATTTCGTAGACGTATCAAAGATCCTTTACAGCATGTGTAAATGTGGACCTTTATGCAAAGTTACGACCCCTTTTTACTTAAATTGTCTGTGATCATTATCTATAAATGTTTAAACTTGTCGATTGATCTCCTCATACAGTGTTTTATGGTTTGCTCCCAAACCAGTATTTTAATACGACATTTTTATGCAGAGTTACGGCCCTTTTTTTTTTTAGCTGAGACTGTCTATGTTCATTGCCCTAAAATGACAACATTCATCCTACAGATGACAACACTCATACTACAGATGACAACACTCATCCTACAGATGACAACACTCATACTACAGATGACAACACTCATCCTACAGATGACAACAATCATCCTACAGGTGACAACACTCATCATACAGATGACAACACTCCGCCTACAGATGACAACACCCCGCCTACAGATGACGAACACTCATCCTACAGATGACAACATCCTACAGATGACAACACTCATACTACAGATGACAACACTCATCCTACAGATGACAACACTCATACTACAGATGACAACACCCCGCCTACAGATGACAACACTCATCCTACAGATGACAACACTCATACTACAGATGACAACACTCCGCCTACAGATGACAACACCCCGCCAACAGATGACAACACTCATACTACAGATGACAACACTCATACTACAGATGACAACACTCCGCCTACATATGACAACACTCATCACTCCATCCTACAGATGACAACACTCCGCCTGCAGATGACAACACCCCGCCTACAGATGACGAACACTCATACGACAGATGACGACACTCATCCTACAAATGACAACACTCATCCTCAATATGACAACACTCCGCCTACAGATGACAACACTTATCCAACAGATGGCAACACTCATCCTACATATGACAACACTCCGGCTACAGATGACAACACCCATCCTACAGATGACAACACTCATCCTACAGATGAAATCACTATGCCTACAGATGACCACACTCCGACTACAGATGACAACGCTCAACCAACAGATGACAACACTATGCCTACAGATGGCAACACTCATCCTACAGATCACAACACTTTGCCTACAGATGACAACACTCATTCTACAGATGACAACACCCGCCTACAGATGACCACACTCCGCCTACAGATGACAACACTCATCCTACAGATGACAACACTCATCCTACAGATGACAACACTCCACCTACTGATGACAACACCCGCCTACAGATGACCACACTCCTTCTTCAGATGACAACACTCATCCTACAGATGACAACACTCCACCTACAGATGACCACACACCGCCTACAGATGACAACCATCCGCCTACAGATGACAACACCCGCCTACAGATGACAACACTCCGCCTACAGATGACAACACTCATCCTACATATGACAACACTCCGCCTACAGATGACAACACCCGCCTACAGATGACAACACTCATCACTCATCCTACAGATGACAACACTCATCCTACAGATGACAACCCTCATCCTACAGATGACAACACTCATCTTACACAACACTCATCCTACAGATGATAACACTCCGCCTACAGATGACAACACCCATCCTACAGATGACAACACTCATCGTACAGATGACAGCCATCATCCTACAGATGTTTGCGGATTGCTTCCAACCTAGACACAGGACATCACTTCAGCATCATTTGACCATGTGACCTAAATGTACAACTGATAACAGAATTTTCATCCGACAGTCTTAAGCAGTCTTTCTCAACTTTTCTATGCACCCATTGTTACTATTGTCACATAAACTCCTCTTACTGTTGTCTTTGAATTGCTTCGATATTGCGTACACTTCTTCAACATCATGCACAGTTGTGCACTTGGCAATATATATCTGCACTCACAACTACTGGCAAAGTTATGGCCCTTTCTCAACTTAGATGTTTCCGATATGTTGTCATTACCTACAACGTATGACAATATTTGTCGCCTAAACTCCTACGACAGCTTTTACTGACTGCCTCCAAACTAGGTACATATTTTTGGCATTATGTCAAATGTATACCTAGCAATATAACGTGTATCTGACTTGTGTCAAGGGCTAAGGGGTGGGTTTGGTGGGTGTGGGGGAGACATCTGTGTTATATATAAATATATATTATATATACATGTATATACAAGTTGTGTTTGCTTTTTAAGTTCAACGTTATTAACATGTAATTGTTATCAGTCTTGCACTAATTGGTTACGTTGCTTTAACTGTGTTGTCAGCCTTGCTCCTTTTTATTGCCAGATATCGGTGACGCCAGAGACCCCGGAGACTCTCGACACTACATCTGATATAACAAATTTACTTCAGATATCGGAACAACGGGCTATGGAATATCTCGGCAATGTAACCACATGGGACCCGACTATGAAGAGGATTTTGAAGGAAAGCTTGAACAGGTCAACTGAGAGGGCTTTGTGCTCTTCCATCAGTAGGCAACCTGCGGTAGGTGTAAAGCTGTTTATTTGAGGACTGACACAGGGCCCGGAGGGGTGCGGGTGATTTCAATTACGGGACCCGCAGCCAGCGATATGTTTAAAGCTGTTTATTTGAGGGCTAAGGCAGGGGCTGGTGTAAGGAAAAAAATCGACCCTCATACACTGAACAAAATTGCTAAGTATCAACTTTTGTATCTTAACTAATTTTCTTATTTTAAATATATTTTAGAATAGATATATGATCAGTATTTTGTTTTGACGCATAGTTTGTAAAACATTTATTTTTTGTTTAAATTGTTACATCTTTTGAGAGTTACCCTCCCTTCATATGAAAACATGAAATGTACTGATAAAACACATAACATGAGTCAAAGATCGCTTAAAGATATAAAATTCTTAAAATTGGTATGAAATAATAGAAAAAAACACAAACAATTGACCCATTTATCGCAGATTTTACGTCTATAAAAAAATTAAATATGGATAATCTTAAATTACCTCACTTCCCTTTACATTGAATATTGTTTGAAATTCAAGTAACTGTTATTCAGCGTTAACATTAAATATTTCGAAAATTTCTTTTGCAAACGCATTTGTTGTGGTAATGCTAGTATAACATGATGTCAAAACAATTTTAATTGGCATATTTTAGAAATATGAACATCAAAAGCTTCACTAATTCGAAGTACCATAAAATCCTATATACCGTACCCAGTTGTATAAGTGTTATAACATATTTCTAAGAAAACACATTGACTTAAAAGTTTTAAAATATGTTCATACAATCAGAGCAGACGATTTACACTCGTTATTTTACAGTTTAACCGTATCTCGAATCAAGCTCAAAATGCACAAAACAATGAGAATATTATTGACATATTCTTAGGTTGATACTTAGCAATTTGGTTTAGTATAAAATAATGTTCTCCCGGTCATTTGTCTATGGAGTAAAATGACCCCCGGTCAAAATTCTATGTAATAGAATGACACGCCGGTCATAATTTGTTCTGTCGTGGAATGACTCTTTCAAAAAAGCCAGTAAAATAACGACCTCTCACAACTAAAAATATGACCCCTGAAAAATACTGACTCCTAGCAAATTTAATGTTTTACTAAAAAAAAAAAAACCTTTAGGTATCATTCAGTTTATTTATGAATGGTTCAAGGAAGAAACTTTTCGCGGTTTGCTATATCCCAGGGTTAGACATGTTGGTACCGGAGTCATTCGTTTTGCATTATTCTTGACCATTCACGCTAAACCGAGAATTCGTAGAGATAGGAAAAAATAAATGACTCCGGTATTGACATGTCTAAGCCCGAGGTTTCGTTACACCCCAAGTAGTTGTGGTCGGAGGGGTCTAGTTTTGGCGTTGTCCGTACGTTCGTTCGTCAGTTACAAGTTTCATGTCTGCTGTATAGCTTTCACATGCCTGGACGGATTTTGAAATAAATTGGCACATATACCCATTTATCGAAAAACCCAACATCCAGGTCTGTATCATCAAGGTCAATGTCATAAAAGCCATCATAAAGGTCATACACTTTTTAGATGCATATAATAATGTCCATTTCGTATCAGCAACGTTTCCATGCATGGAGGGATTTTGAAATAAATTGGCACATATACCCTTCTCATCGAGGCGACGTGCAGAACCCAGCACCTGGGCCTGTATCTTCAAGGTCAAGGTTATACAGGTCATATAATTACTAACATTTGTGCTTTTAATTAGGTATTTTCTGTTTTCTCTCCAAACCGATCATGTTTGCAGGGATTTTGTAATGAATTGACACAAATACACAAATGCTCAATTCATCAAGAAATGCATGGAGACCCCCCATGCGCCCCCACCCCACCAACAACAACAAAAAATCTTTATTTGCTTTTTATTATTTTATTAATTTTATTATATCCAACGAAGAGGGATATAGTTTCGGCGTTGTCCGTCCGTTCGTCCGTCCGTTACAATGTTCGTGTACGCTGCGTAACTCTCACATGCATGGGTGGATGTTGAAATAAATTGGCACATATACTCAACACATCCAGACGACTTGCAGAACCCAACACCTGGGCTTTTTTTTTTGTTCGTCTGTATTTATTTTCCGTCTATGATTCTACCCAGAAGACAATTAACACTTCGTCGGGGATATAAATTCACCCAATTTCTTGTTGTGTTTCGTTTAAACTCCATTTATCAACTTTTTCTCACCGTTGCTTCTGTTACCAGTTCTAACCAGCATTATGCAAGTAACTGAAATTGTTTTCAATTATACAATATGCCAGTGCCAGTAAACATATATTTTGAATATATTTTAATAGCCTAAATATCATCCATGTCTATGTGCATACACTCATAATCGTTACCAAGAAGAGCATAGTCTCTTTAAGATAACCACTAATGTGAAGGTCGTGTGACAGGCATTTATGAGCACCGATTTGGGTGTTACTTAGAATCGACGTCTGTAACTTCTCGATAACTTGTTACAGGTTATCGGATATCAATTTTAAGTTTGTCATTTAATTCTGATGATTTAAAGGTAAGTATGTACTAGATACATTTATTGAGCACGTGTATATGCATGTATATGCATATGATAATAGATGTGCTATGTTACTAAAATAAAAATAAATATAAATCGGTACTCATCTGGTGCCAATACTCACAAAAACTGTGTACAAAGATAGCACCATTGGCTGTTTCAATTTGTTCATTTTGAAAACATATGCACAACTGGCTTATCTGCACATATAAAACTAGAAAAAATACAATACTCGTTATATCCAGGGTCATTTTTCTAATATTCTACTGTAATAAATTGACCTCCTTCAGGCGTCAAAATTGTACGTATGGAGTAACATATTACAGAAGGAGGTCGTTTTATTACATAGCAAAATGACCGGGAGGTCATTATTTTATGGGGGTCGATGTCAGTCAGCTGTAAGTGTAAAGCTGTTTATTCGAGGGATGACACAGGGGACGGCAGCCAAATGGTAAGTTTAAAGCTGTTTATGTGTCAAAATGAACAGTATATATAATATTGTTTAAATTAATTAAATTTATATGTGTCGTCAACATGTGTATCGCCTATATTTATTTGTAAAATGACTATCCTGTATTTATATGTGTCAAAATGACTATCATATATTTATATGTGTCAAAACACCTATTCCATGTATTTACGTGTTAATAGGATTTTATATCAAGTAACTCTTCAAGCCGAAAAAGGTTTTGTGACACAATAAACACGGCATATGTTTATTCAATTTATCGCACATTTTAAGTGTTGAACCTTGGTTTAAAGAATGCTCAAACATCAATTACATGTAACAAAACATCAACATATTTAAGTTCCTATCAATAAACACATAATTTTGATTCAAAAATGTTTTCTAAAAATTCATATTTCGAAGAGAAAAATGTATCTATAAAACGTTATTTCTCTTTCAGTACGCTATTGACAGATACACCAAACCTGCCCTGCTGAATACGGTCCAGCCTCCCAGGTCGTCATGCCAATCTATGGAACTCTCTTTGGTGCCACCTCTACAGTTTACATAGAAACAAAACTGTTAATGTTATCAAACGAACTAGACTGTATTATGGTCAAGGCAACTTAGATTCAAAATTTCAAACACAGTTATTTTATTTTTTCGCAAAACAGTGTAGTCTAGCAGATGGTTTTGAAATACGTTATTACCTCTTACTTGTGAAGTTGTTTGTGTTTATTTCATCACTGCATGGCATCCTCCACACTGTAGGCAAGCAACGTGTTTGCTTCAGACGCGACGTCTGCAGATGTTCCTATTCATTGTCTAACGTCAGTCAGTTCAGATGACAAAACGTCAGCGCGTATAGTTAATAACGTTTGACGTCAAAAACCGCGTTGTGACTTTGCCATTTGACAAGGATCTTTGGTTATAACTGAGATATAATAGTATTGTTCTGTAAAACTAATACTTTTCGAAAAATACGAAATTAAATTTAAAACTTTTATATAAATTCTTTCATCCTCTCACAGTTGGAGAAAACAACAAAAATTGCGTAAAAACAGTGTGACCAAATCATTGGACAAAGGACAAATAGAAGAAAATGTAAACGCTGTTAAAAATTTAAACACAATTCTGAAAAAAAACAAAAAAACAAAAAAGAAAAGAAAAAAAAGCGTATTTTTGTTAATATTTAGTGTTATTCTCCAATACATGCATATTTTTCGGTGTATTCGGTTATAAAGTTCATCAAAATAGTTTGTATTACCTGTGTTACAGTTTAGTGTTATTGATAATAGCGTCACAGAATTGCTCATGCTCGATTGACATTGACATTTCACCACAGTTTCTAATACACTACCAATCTTGTCACATATGAAAATCATGATAGTTTTCATATGAGAATCGTAGAAAAGTAGCAAATAATGATGTTCATATCAAACCTTTCATGTGTAAATCATATGAGTTTTGTAAGAAAGAAGCTTCATATGATTTTCTTATGAATATCCTTTCATATGAGTTTCATATGTGGCAAGTCTGCCTATGTAGTGTTTAAGCATATTTATTACAACTTAGATTAATCACGCTCGATGGTTTCCTGGGTAGAACCAGTACTAAGCAATGTGGATTAATTATCTTGTTCAAGGATAAATAACGTGGCCGCGGCGAGGATCGAACCCACGACCTCTCGATCTAGAGTTCGGCGCTCTACCACTGGACCACGCACACCACAGGACCGTGCACTCCACGTTTTTCAGCTGATTAAAACACGAAATAAAACGGTGCTTGTATCAAGGTTACACGTTACATTGCGAAATTAGGTATATCGGCATAAAAACTAAAGATAGCATGTCGTAAAACATTAAACAGCGTCAATGCTATAGATTAGACAAAGTACTGAATACTTTATGTTTTGAAATGGCTGAATATGGTGATGCTGGCCCTTATCATAATTTGATATTATGCATACTTTTCTTTACATATTACTTAAATATGAAATGTAGGCGAACACCACAAAATGGTCCGATCGAACGTTCAGTAGATGTAGAAAATATGACCACAATATTAAAACTCTATGTCGGGGTAAACAAAGATTGCCTTTAGTAGCCATAATTGTCCGGTCGAAAGTGACTACCACCACAAGGGTTACCTCTATGTTAACAAAGGTGGCTTCTAGTCAGGGGGAACCAAGAGGGTTGCCGGCGCTCCCACCCTCTAAAATATGAACAGTTATGAATTGAATTGAATTGGGTTTTAAGGCGCACCAACACATGAAAAGGTTATATGGCGTCTAACAGGCATGAACATGCCAGGCTCATATTCCATGTACATCGCGATAAAATATGGAAAATGGGCCTAGAACCTTCTCACCCTGAACTGCAGAGTTGCTGCAAATTCTATCGTAGAAACTCCATTTACGCTGGAGCCACGTTTATTGTTTTTCTGCCACTGCTCTTTTGATGCGAGCGAGATAGCACCTGAAACAATGCAGGGATCATGATGAAGACCTTTAATGAACATGAATAAAAAATAATAAAATGAACATGAATTTGGGGGGGATTCTACCCCTCTGCCTATCCCTCCAAAGGATCTGCAGTGGCCCTATTATTTTCCCCGTGACCAAACTGGGGCACCCGGGAACCACACGGGGTCAGTTATGAAACTTAATACTTAAAAGGGCTTTTTCCTTTTTGGTTGTCAAATTATTTAAATTCGCGACACCCTCCCCCTACCATTACCACCTCACCCTCCCCGCTTCTTAAGTCTGTGTAAATTAACGATGGCCACCGGCGGACATCATGGAAGCCTCAGCAGCCAACATTAATTTAGATCCCATTTTAGGAAAAATTCCATAGTAAATATCTCTAACAGTTCTAGTAGCGATCACAATATAGGATTTATTTAACCACGGTGACCATGATCTTAGATTCACAGGAAGTTGAATGTTATTTACGACCACCTGCGCAGTGTACATGATCCATATTAAGTTTGATGAAGACTGAATATCAAACGTTTACGAGAGGTCGAACGATCTTGTCATGGAAGCCTATATAAACAGAGCTGGCCTCTGACGACCATCTTGGAAATGTCATCAATATCAGTTTTGCTTAGGACCAACTGCATACCATGTCGATTACTTTATTAAAGATCCTGTATTTTACGGATAATAGCGATACTAAATATAGGATCTTACATGACTGCCTCCTTAATACCGAAATTTATTAAACAGGATATGATGTGAGGTATATGATGTGAGGTATATGATGTGAGGCTGTGCCGAGCATCATATCAATTGTATCCAATGAGTAGAGGCAGAGAAGTAAGTGTACTTTAACCGGCATAGCTTTGGGAATCATTAGGTATTACTTGTAGCTGGCATACGGCCTAGAAAGTGAGTTGAGAGAGCATATGATTGAAAGATACCAAGCTAGGCGGTTCTTCAACGGTCCAATATACGGGTGAAGAAATTAAAACGTGTAGAGGTTTGTGGAGATGGATATGTGCTGATTTTCCCTGTTGTGGTTTGCCCTTCTTCGACTAAGAAGCTACGATCTTAAACTTCGGCCATCTTGGATTTCACAGGCTGTCGAATTTTATTTAGTACCAAATAGATAACATCAGCAATGTTACTGTGAAGTTTCATGATATCAGAATACAAACTTTGAAAATAATATCACAATAATCTTTAAAGCTACACAGTCTCTATTTTAACTGGTAATAACTCATAAATATGAATGAGTCGCGTGTGACGTAGTTTCAAATCGACGAACACACCAAAATTTCGGTATATAAGGCACAAATCGATGCGTAAAATATCCTATTTTTATTTAGCCTTCGAAGGTACAGGTAACATTGATAAATATACGGCTTCAGAATATATGTGATAAAAAAGTACTTGCCCGGAACGGGATTTGAACCACAGACGTTGCGCTTTTGTTTTGATGGATGTACGTTTAACCACTAGCGAAGGCTATTTATTAGTATGTTGTAGCAATTTAAACACTAAATATGCATTACGTTATAACTAGCGCGCACACAAACTCATCAAGCGTTAAATAACAAGTCGAGATATGGTTGCTTTGAGGCGGAATATTAGTTTCATATTGATAACATATAGTAACATACAATATTACACGAGGCAATGTTAATTTATACGTGCGACAAGATGGATTATATATGTATTGATTCATCTTGCGTTGCGTTCAAATAGGTTGTTATTTTGCCTCTTAATAAATGGTAGGCGGGTAGTTAGTAAACCATTTTCTCAAGAAGCGTTATAGCTCAGTGGATAGAGCACCCGACTTGAAATCGGAAAGTCGTGTGTTCGAGTCCCGAAAGAGTTTTTTCTTTCTGTAAATCATAATGTGTACTGGTCGGTATCTACAATAAATGATGTCCTGCGTTATATTTGCTCGCTTAAATACCCGATTTCGACATGAGCTGGTGAACACCAAGATACAAATAAAGACACGCCTACAAAGAAGAAATTGATTGATATAGAGACTGTGTAGCTTTAAAAAATGTCCATCCACCATCAGACGAGCAGGACGTGTCCATCTACAACTTACCAGGCGATGTTGACGCGTCCTGCAGAGGATCTTCATAGTATATCCACACCCGATTACCGGCAGCCGTAGGTACAGATCGGCACCCGTAGGTACAGTTCCCGGTAAACAAAAAAAAACTTCAAAAGGGTAAGTAAATCAGTTTTCTGACTTGTTAGCCTTAAACTATTAGAAAAGTAAACAGGCCATTTTAATTTGGACGGAATGTTGTGTATGTCAACTGATTCCCGTGAAATTTGAACCTATATTATGCGAGTTACGGTAGGTTAAATATTGAAATTAAGCTAAATAATGTGATTGTAGAAAGTTAGAGACCTGGTACTCGGTAAATAGTCAAGTTTAAGAGATTTCAACATACTGCCAAAAAATATAATCTTTCCTAAATAAACAGTCCAAATTTTAGCCCACAGAACATTTTATTAAAAGAGCTGTGGGTTTTTAAAGTCGACCGGGTATTAAAAAATGGCAGGAGTACGGTACAGTTCCATTATTTATTGGCAGGAAGCTAGTATGGCAGGTCCAATAAAATCGGACGTTAAAGTTTTTTCTCCTTTGGTGTAGTGGTGTAATTTCGAAAACACTAATGAAGAAGAACTGTATATAATTCTACATCTTCGGTCCTTCCACAAACGATTTCTATAAGTATTTAAGAAAACCCACCAACCGTAGGGACGCGTGAATATATGCTCTTTTTAACCTTCATTCCGACGGTACAGTGCAGCGACAGACATGTGAATATAGGTCTCTATGCCCTTTGAACACTTTTGAAATAAAGGCTTTTCCGCTTTTAACTCACATTTCAATGTCAAATATAGAGGCGGGGATAATGGCCGTCCCTCGGACTGTGTTCTTGTGTCAATTTTACCGATATCATTCAAGTAGCTTTCTTATTTCCGAAACGATAGCTATTGTAAACTAATGTTGTTCAATGTGCCTAATTGGCTAGAGTGTCTGTGGTTTTCTTTCTATCACTTCTGGTAGCAGGCGCGGAGCCAGGGATTTTCCCCAGGGGTTCCGAGAAAATGAGAACAAATCCAAGGGGTCTGAACCCCCGACACCACTCGTTGGACACGCACAGGGGTAATATGTTTAAAGTAGGCCTACACAACATGCTTGACATATTTGCCGGGTGTTAGGGTTAAGGTGCTAGTAAGCATAATTTAACGTCGCACATGATCAAACATTAACACGAGCTTCGAGCTCTCTGCGACAAACAAGGTATCTATTAACATATAATTAACCAGTAGCAACGTGGATAAAGTGCCTAAGGACACAACTAAAATGACAGCGGCTCGGATCGAACCCATAGACTCCACAATCAAGGGAATGCTGCCATGGGGATACACAAGTGATAAACAGCTACAGATCAGCACTAGTACTACTACTATGATACTATACTGAACAAAAAAAGAAACTTCCGCATTTTAAGCTGTGATTTGCATAGGGTTGACTTTGTTCCACTTTGTACACCAATCTAGATATAATTTCATCATTTTATACTTATCACTCGACCATTCTGATTGATATTAATAATCATCAAAAACCAGAGTTTGTGTGTTGCTGCTAAAACATGTTTTATTCATATTGCGAAATCACTATATTTGTATTATAAAGGGAGATAATCTGAAAATAATCATGTTTGAAAGATGTATGGCGCAAAAGTGAGTGAACAGGTCAGCTTACTTTCTGTTTTTTTTTGTGCTGAGTTTATCTTCTGTTTATTTCAATAGAACAAAACTGTGTTAAATCAAAGTTTAAACCACAATACCCGGAAATGCTGTTTAAACCAAAACAAGGGGAATAACTATGCATACAAGTTGGATTCAAGTAAATTGTTTTCATGACAGTGCTGGCCTTTTCACAAAGGTATTAACATATAAGACCAAACAAAATATGTTTTCATTGTGTCTACATGTATGGGTAAAATTGCGGAAGTTTCTTTTTTTGTTGAGTATAGTACTACAATGGTCAATGGCATTGGGTAAATGCCGATGCATGCAAATAAAGAAGAAACTTATGACAATCACAAAATGTTTGAAAAAACTTAATATGACGAGAACATGGTCGTCCGGTTGTTGTATATACCATTTATTCCTTACTGTAATTTCATTACACAATTGTAACATAAGAAATGTCATTTCCAATAGTAATCGGTGGACGTTTGATTCAGATACCAATATCCACCCAGAGTTATCGTCCCTTGCACTCACATATTACAAGATTTTGGTAAAACCTGTTAAATTGGAATATTTTTGCCTAATACTTATTTATTTCTTGTGTAAATATAGTTTTCAGAATATCTGCAAATTAGATGTTGCAAGATTTGAAATAATGCATGAAAACAGTTTAGTTTTAATCGGGACTATTTTACTACCAAAAGAATACGTACTTAGGTCTCCTCAATCGATATGTATATGTAAACATTTCAAACCGAAGCTCGATAGCAGAAAATTACTAAACATTATAACTCATAGAAAAACAATTTGAAAATATTGAATATAGGTCTATATTTTATCTTTGCGGATCACGAAAAAGGATTTATTATAAACATCGTCATAATTTTTTTTGAATAATCACGTGACCTAACCGTACGTTCGCCCTAATTTCTTTGAAGTTGACATAGTGTACTCTGGGTAGAGATTGTTCAGATACATTAAGTTACATAGAGCGGCCTTAAACGTAATTAATGTGATGTGTTCAACTATGCAATAATTAAAATTAAGCTGTCTATTCCAAAACATCTAAATACCAAACGCCAGTTATCATAAACGGTGAATTATAAAAAGGGGACGTAACTCAGGTTTTCTTAAATACTTACATAAATCGTTTATGGAAGGACCGAAGATGTATATAATTATATATACAGTACTTCTTCATTAGTGTTTTCGAAATTACACCACTATAGCAAAGGAGAATATACTTTAGCGGCCGATTTTATTGGAACTGTACCGTACTCTTACCATTTTTCGGAACTGTACTAGCTACCTGCCAATATGGAACTGTACCGTACTCCTGCCATGGTCGAGTTTAAAAACCCACAACTCTTTTAATAAAATGTTCTGTGGGCTAAAATTTGGACTGTTTATTTAGGAAAGATTATGTTTTATGGCAGTATGTCTGAAATCTTTTTAACTCGACTATTTACCGAGTACCAGGTCTCTAACTTTCTACAATCACATTTTTTAGCTTAATTTCAACATTTAACCTACCGTAACTCGCAGAATATAGGTTCAGATTTCACGGGAATCAGGTGACATACACAACATTCCTTCCAAATTAAAATGGCCGATTCACTTTTCTAATAGTTTAAGGCTAACAAGTCAGAAAACTAGATTTACTTATCCTTTTGAAACTTTGTTTTGTTTACCGGGAACTGTACCTACGGCTGCCGGTAATCGGGTGTGATATCACTGGATTTAACGGGTGTTACAATGCTGGGTTTTACGTTTTAAAACATGTAAATAGTTTTAAATTGATTTTAAGTGGAAGCAACAACAGCCGCTTGGTGCAACTACTGGACTGTTGAGGTTGCGCTGATCACCGATACCATATGCTGGGAAAACCCTGCGAGATGTACACCTGTCGTATGATGTAGGGCAACCAGAGGGTTCTAAAATTACCATCGATACGACGGTGTGGATAACGGAGGAGCCATCTCCAACTAAAACACGGGCAGCACATGCAGCCGGATTGACCTACTTGGGACACTTCTAAGCCTTGTGGAGCCTTCTGATTGGCGGAGAGAAACTAACCAACTTTTGGGTCGGCAATAGGATTGACCTACTTACCAACTTTGATGTCTTCCTACTGGCCGATTAACTTTAATATTCTACGACTTTTGAATCATCTACAGACTATCAACGATGGATTTCATCTACGACTTTTGAATCTTCAACATACTATCAATGATGGATTTCTTCACCCACCTGCCACCAACTTAACTCTTCTTCTACATCTTGTAATCTCCACTGGATCTGATTGATGAACCGACATTCGACATACAGCAGACGAAACCTTCTATTGAAACGCTCGCTAAAATGCCTAGTAGCAACATGGCGGGGATAAACAAACACTTTACTTACTTACTTAAGAAATGTATGTCACTGTAACGTATCACATCGCTTGTGGTTCTGAATTTAAAGGGACACACGGCATTCTTGGTTTTTAAAAAAAAATCAAGGTGTCCGTTAGCTTTTCTGCATAACTTGAATTTGTTCAGTCATTAATATTAATTATAAGAGTAGGTTAAAGCAAATTGTTTTTGCATACTATTACTTGTTGATTACATTGCACCAATAATATATTCTAATCTATGGTCAGAGACGTATAAGAAAAGTTGAAAAATCAAAATCGTATGCATATTCAAGTAGGTTTAAAGTTAAAATGAAACTGGATTTATAAATCAAGATGATAATGTTACTGCTTGATAAAAACGTCCAAGTTGCCGTGTGTCCCTTTAATATAATACCATTATTCAGAAGTACAATGCTGAACACTTCAAGTTGCCAATGTAGCTTGTATGAGGGCAGTAATGAACCACAGGTTGCTGTATCAGTGTTGGGAACTAAAACAAAATTTAAACAAGAGGGACAAAATGGCCCTAAATCGATCACCTGAGGATCTTTGCAATGATGAAAAAATTGTCCTCTCGCAAATGTTGATTGAGGGTGTTTTTAAGTCTTTCCTTATGTAAGTCTATGTAAAAATATGCAAAATCTCTACATACAAACTTTGACCCAGGGGTTTCAGACATCTTTGACTTGTACAGGGGTAAACTTTTTGTTTGCACTTTAATCGTACCTGTCGATTATTGCAAGTAATAATGGACATATTGAAATAGTGTTTGCCATAGTTTTTAAGTGGATTGTGAATTTGGTTTCAACTCATATGAGCAAACTTGATAGATCAGGGGTTGATGGTCATTAATAATAATAATAAAGAACAGGAGAAGTGGATGCTCTACAAGCTAAAACGGCTCTTATATCAAGGGGTTTCGTCATTAAATTCCTTTCAATATATTTTTACAAGTGCAAAACACAACAACACCCTCAACCGAAATTTAAACCCACAACTCCATGCTAACAATTTAAAAAAAGTTTTTTTAAGATGCACAATCTTTATATACAATCTTTAGAAAACTTAACAAAAGAAAAAAAACTCCAGTGGGATTTGAACCCACAGCCGAAGCTTCCCAGTGTACAAGAAATAATTCAAAGATTTTTCAATGGTGGCCATCTTGGATGTCACGTTTAACTTACTTTAGCAAATTTGAAAAACATTCATCTAAGGATCATCCATGTGAAGTTTGGTCAAAATTGGCAAAGATGTTTCTGAGAAGACGATTTTTTAAAAAATGTCCCTATGTAAGTCTTTGTAAAACATATGACCTCTAGGGCGGGGCCAAATGTGACCGCAGGACCACCATTTGAACAAGCGTGGTAGACGACCATAAACTTATAGTTAATGCAAAATATTAAACCTCTGGCTCTTGGAGTTTCGGAGAAGAAGATTTTTTTAAGTTTTTCCCTATACAAGTCTATGTAAAACATGTGACCCCTGGGGCTGGGCCAAATGTGACCCCAGGGTCACCATTTGAACAAACTTGGTGAAGGACCATAAGCTGATAGTAAATGCAAAATATTAAACCTCTGGCTCCTGCAGTTTCATAGAAGAAGAATTTTTAAGTTTTTCCTTATACAAGTCTATGTAAAACATGTGACCCTGGGGCGGGGCCAAATGTGACCCCAGGGTCACCATTTGAACAAACTTGGTGAAGGACCATAAGCTGATAGTAAATGCAAAATATTAAACATCTGGCTCCTGTAGTTTCAGAGAAGAAGATTTTTTCCTATATAAGTCTATTTATAATTGTGACCCCCAGGGCGGGGCCAAATTTTACCCCAGGGTCACCATTTGAACAAACTTAGTAGAGAACCATAAGCTGATGCTACATGTAATACATGAGAGCTCTGTGCCTTGTGGTTTCAGAGAAGTAGATTTGTTCCTATACAAGTCTATGGAAAACATGCAAAATCTCAATATACAAACTTTGGACCCCAGGGGCACGGCCATTTTTGAAGCTGGGGACTTCATTTGAAAAAACTTGATGGTCTAGGCATTGACGATAATTTTAAAAGAAAAATTGTCGAAATCTGTCCAGAAGTTCTTGAGAAGATGATTTTTTAAGGTTTCGACCATATATGGTAATGGCGGCCATCTTGGATGTCGCGATGACCTAATTTTAACAAATCTAAAAAGCATTTATCTAAGGATCATCCATGTGAAGTTTGGTTAAAATTGGCCAGGAGGTTTCTGAGAAGAAGTCGTTTGAAGCAAAAGTTAACGATGGACGGACGACGAAGGAAGAGTGATCACAATAGATCACCTTGAGCCTTCGGCTCAGGTGATCTAAAAAACAAGAGGTCAATGACCTTGAAGCTCTACTTATAGATTTTGATAGCCGGTGAAGTTTTATGGAAATAATACCAACACTTTCAGAGAAGTAGTCGCCACAAGTTTTTCCTATCTCTACGTAAAAAAGATGGTCGCTGGCAGCCATGTTTGACATGGAATCAAAATGAATTTTGTTTAAGACAAACTACATATCATGTCAGTCATTTAGTAAAGGTTCCAAATCAATACCACTTATGATTTTTGAGAAGTAGTTGCCACAAACTTGTATTTAAGCTGTGGCAGCCATCTTGAATTTCCGGCCAACCTGATTTTTACTTGGGACTAACTAGATATCAAACAAATATTCCTGTAAAGCTTTATGAAAGTCATTTTGGTAAAGGTAACAAACCGATACCACTTATGGTTTTAGAGAAGTAGCCACAAAATTGTATTCAAAATCTATTTTTAGCCATGGCAGCCATCTTAAATTTTAGGCCAACCTGATTTTTACTGAGAATCAACTAGACATCAAGAGCAACATTCCCCCCCATATTCCTAAATATTATGATTTATTATTATGCAACATTATAATCTCATTCAATTGTTCCTAGTCTAAAGAATATATCTTTTTCCAGCTTATAAAAATGTCATAATGCTACCACAAATTTTGATTATAAAGCTATATCAATTAAATCCCTTACAAAATCAACCTTAGTATATTAGTATATTTGCTGCTCAACAGTACTTTCTCCAAATCACTCTTTTGTAACATAAATGGAATGATCCGTATTCATACATATAGCAGATGTGTGACCAGGTCACAGGTCATGTTATGCAATTTCTCCTGAGAATTAGGTTACTATCTCACCAGTACAAGTATGTTTGCTATTGTCTCAGTGGTTATATTTGGAAAATCAGAATCAAAATAACTAATCCTACAATTTCTTTTCAGTCTTTTTCTGCGAGCCAAAAATACAAAGGAGACTTAATCCTTACACCTCTATGAATGTATTATGGAATGTCCTTTCTTTGAATTTGGACCTGTCCATTTATAGTACAAAGGGGTGTTTTGGTCAAATGACTGATGAGCACCAATACAGTGTAAACCCTGATCAGCCTGCATGATGTCGTGCCAGTCATTTTAGTAAAGGTTCCAATTCAATATCACTTACAGTTTTTGAAAAGTAGTCACCAGTCACATCTTTTAAATCTATTTTTAGCAGTGGTGGCCATCTTGAATTTCCTACTGACCTTAATTTTTGCTAGAGTCAACTAGACATCAAGAACAACATTCCTGTCAAGTTTTATGAAATTCCATCAAGTAGTCTCAGAGGAGTAGTCACCACACGTTTTTCCTATATAACTCTTATGTAAACAAAGATGGCCACTGGTGGCCATGTTTGACATCCAATCAAAATGAGCTTTGGTTAGGACCAACTACATGTCGTGGCAGTCATTTTGATAAAGGTTCCAATTCAATATCACATATTGTTTTTGAGAGGAAGTCGCCACAGTCGCATTTTTAAAATCTATTTTTAGCAGTTGCGGCCATCTTAAATTTCCTGACCTGAATTTTTGCTAGGATCAACTAGACATGAAGAGCAACATTCCTGTGAAGTTTCATGAACATCCGTTTAGTAGTTTCAGAGTGTCGCCACAACGTTTTTCCAGTACAACTCCATGTAAACAAAGATGGTTGCTGGCAGCCATGAAAACCAATCAAAAAAAACTTTGGTTAGGACCAACTACATGTCGAGCCTGTCATTTGGTAAAGGTTCCAAATCAAAATCACTTATGGTTTTTTAGAAATAGTCGCCACAAAAGCGCATTTTTAAAATATGTTTTTAGCCGTGGCGGCAATCTTGAATTTCCGACCGACCTGAAGTTCTGCTAGGATCAACTAGTCATGAAGAACAACATTTCTGTGAAGTTTCATGAAAATCCGTCATGTAGTTTCAGAGGAGTAGTCGTCACAGCGTTTTTCCTATACAACTCTTATGTAAACAAAGATGGCCGCTGGTGGCCATGTTTGACATCCAATCAAAATGAGCTTTGGTTAGGACCAACTACATGTCGTGGCAGTCATTTTGGTAAAGGTTCCAAATCAATATCACTTATATGGTTTTTGAGAAATAGACGCAACAAAATCTCATTTTAAAAAAATATTTTTAGCCGTGGCGGCCATCTTGAATTTCTGTCCGACCTGAATTTTTGCTAGGATCAACTAGACATGAAGAGCAACAGTCCTGTGAAGTTTCATTTAATGAAAATCCGTCAAGTAGTTTCAGAGGAGTAGTCGCCACAAAAAAAAGATCACAGACAGACGGATAAACAGGCGAACGACGCATCACGGCATAAGATCAGTCAAGCTATAAACAATAAAATATTTTTTTTAAAAAAACACGTGTTATTTGTTGAAAACAAACATATTTTAAGTTATCCTAAAATGTACTGGGACATTTAACTCCAGTACTCTGGGACATTTTTTCAGGAAAACTTAAAATATGTTTGTTTTCAACAAATAATCCCTTTTTTTTTTAAAAACTACAACATTTTTTTTGTTAGTTCTTTGTTTTAGTTCCCCAACACTGATACCGCTACCTGTGTGATGAACCCTTGGATTACAGTCAAGGTGAGTCTGACTATAGTTCCCCAACACTGATACCGCTACCTGTGTGATGAACCCTTGGATTACAGTCAAGGTGAGTCTGACTATAGTTCCCCAACACCGATACCGCTACCTGTGTGATAAACCCTTGGATTACAGTCAAGGTGAGTCCGACTATAGTTCCCAAACACTGATACCGCTACCTGTGTGATGAACCCTTTGATTACAGTCAAGGTGAGTCCGACTATAGTTCCCCAACACCGATACCGCTACCTGTGTGATGAACCCTTGGATTACAGTCAAGGTGAGTCCGACTATAGTTCCCCAACACTGATACCGCTACCTGTGTGATGAACCCTTGGATTACAGTCAAGGTGAGTCTGACTATAGTTCCCCAACACTGATACCGCTACCTGTGTGATGAACCCTTGGATTACAGTCAAGGTGAGTCCGACTATAGTTCCCCAACACTGATACCGCTACCTGTGTGATGAACCCTTGGATTACAGTCAAGGCGAGTCCGACTATAGTTCCCCAACACTGATACCGCTACCTGTGTGATGAACCCTTGGATTACAGTCAAGGCGAGTCCGTCTATAGTCCCCCAACACTGATACCGCTACCTGTGTGATGAACCCTTGGATTACAGTCAAGGCGAGTCCGACTATAGTTCCCCAACACTGATACCGCTACCTGTGTGATGAACCCTTGGATTACAGTCAAGGCTAGTCCGACTATAGTTCCCCAACACTGATACCGCTACCTGTGTGATGAACCCTTGGATTACAGTCAAGGCGAGTCCGACTATAGTTCCCCAACACTGATACCGCTACCTGTGTGATGAACCCTTGGATTACAGTCAAGGCGAGTCCGACTATAGTTCCCCAACACTGATACCGCTACCTGTGTGATGAACCCTTGGATTACAGTCAAGGCGAGTCTGACTATAGTTCCCCCAACACTGATACCGCTACCTGTGTGATGAACCCTTGGATTACAGTCAAGGCGAGTCCGACTATAGTTCCCCAACACTGATACCGCTACCTGTGTGATGAACCCTTGGATTACAGTCAAGGCTAGTCCGACTATAGTTCCCCAACACTGATACCGCTACCTGTGTGATGAACCCTTGGATTACAGTCAAGGCGAGTCCGACTATAGTTCCCCAACACTGATACCGCTACCTGTGTGATGAACCCTTGGATTACAGTCAAGGCGAGTCTGACTATAGTTCCCCAACACTGATACCGCTACCTGTGTGATGAACCCTTGGATTACAGTCAAGGCGAGTCTGACTATAGTTCCCCAACACTGATACCGCTACCTGTGTGATGAACCCTTGGATTACAGTCAAGGCGAGTCTGACTATAGTTCCCCAACACTGATACCGCTACCTGTGGGATGAACCCTTGGATTACAGTCAAGGCGAGTCTGACTATAGTTCCCCAACACTGATACCGCTACCTGTGTGATGAACCCTTGGATTACAGTCAAGGCGAGTCTGACTATAGTACCCCAACACTGATACCGCTACCTGTGTGATGAACCCTTGGATTACAGTCAAGGCGAGTCTGACTATAGTTCCCCAACACTGATACCGCTACCTGTGTGATGAACCCTTGGATTACAGTCAAGGCGAGTCTGACTATAGCTCCCCAACACTGATACCGCTACCTGTGTGATGAACCCTTGGATTACAGAAAAAGGTGAGTCTGACTATAGTTCCCCAACACTGATACCGCTACCTGTGTGATAAACCCTTAGATTACAGTCAAGGCGAGTCCGACTATAGTTCCCCAACACTGATACCGCTACCTGTGTGATGAACCCTTGGATTACAGTCAAGGCGAGTCCGACTATAGTTCCCCAACACTGATACCGCTACCTGTGTGATGAACCCTTGGATTACAGTCAAGGCTAGTCCGACTATAGTTCCCCAACACTGATACCGCTACCTGTGTGATGAACCCTTGGATTACAGTCAAGGCGAGTCCGACTATAGTTCCCCAACACTGATACCGCTACCTGTGTGATGAACCCTTGGATTACAGTCAAGGCGAGTCTGACTATAGTTCCCCAACACTGATACCGCTACCTGTGTGATGAACCCTTGGATTACAGTCAAGGCGAGTCTGACTATAGTTCCCCAACACTGATACCGCTACCTGTGTGATGAACCCTTGGATTACAGTCAAGGCGAGTCTGACTATAGTTCCCCAACACTGATACCGCTACCTGTGTGATGAACCCTTGGATTACAGTCAAGGCGAGTCTGACTATAGTTCCCCAACACTGATACCGCTACCTGTGGGATGAACCCTTGGATTACAGTCAAGGCGAGTCTGACTATAGTTCCCCAACACTGATACCGCTACCTGTGTGATGAACCCTTGGATTACAGTCAAGGCGAGTCTGACTATAGTTCCCCAACACTGATACCGCTACCTGTGTGATGAACCCTTGGATTACAATCAAGGCGAGTCTGACTATAGTACCCCAACACTGATACCGCTACCCGTGTGATGAACCCTTGGATTACAGTCAAGGCGAGTCTGACTATAGTTCCCCAACACTGATACCGCTACCTGTGTGATGAAACCCTCAGATTACAGTCAAGGTGAATCTGACTATAGTTCCCCAACACTGATACCGCTACCTGTGTGATGAAACCCTTGGATTAGTCAAGGTGAGTCTGACTATAGTTCCCCAACACTGATACCGCTACATGTGTGATGAACCCTTGGATTACAGTCAAGGCGAGTCCGACTATAGTTCCCCAACACTGATACCGCTACCTGTGTGATGAACCCTTGGATTACAGTCAAGGTGAGTCTGACTATAGTTCCCCAACACTGATACCGCTACCTGTGTGATGAACCCTTGGATTACAGTCAAGGCGAGTCTGACTATATTACCCCAACACTGATACCGCTACCTGTGTGATGAACCCTTGGATTACAGTCAAGGCGAGTCTGACTATAGTTCCCCAACACTGATATCGCTACCTGTGTGATGAACCCTTGGATTACAGTCAAGGCGAGTCCGACTATAGTTCCCCAACACTGATACCGCTACCTGTGTGATGAACCCTTGGATTACAGTCAAGGCGAGTCTGACTATAGTTCCCCAACACTGATACCGCTACCTGTGTGATGAACCCTTGGATTACAGTCAAGGCGAGTCTGACTATAGTTCCCCAACACTGATACCGCTACCTGTGTGATGAACCCTTGGATTACAGTCAAGGCGAGTCTGACTATAGTTCCCCAACACTGATACCGCTACCTGTGTGATGAACCCTTGGATTACAGTCAAGGCGAGTCTGACTATAGTTCCCCAACACTGATACCGCTACCTGTGGGATGAACCCTTGGATTACAGTCAAGGCGAGTCTGACTATAGTTCCCCAACACTGATACAGCTACCTGTGTGATGAACCCTTGGATTACAGTCAAGGCGAGTCTGACTATAGTTCCCCAACACTGATACCGCTACCTGTGTGATGAACCCTTGGATTACAGTCAAGGCGAGTCTGACTATAGTACCCCAACACTGATATCGCTACCTGTGTGATGAACCCTTGGATTACAGTCAAGGCGAGTCTGACTATAGTTCCCCAACACTGATACCGCTACCTGTGTGATGAAACCCTCAGATTACAGTCAAGGTGAATCTGACTATAGTTCCCCAACACTGATACCGCTACCTGTGTGATGAAACCCTTGGATTAGTCAAGGTGAGTCTGACTATAGTTCCCCAACACTGATACCGCTACATGTGTGATGAACCCTTGGATTACAGTCAAGGCGAGTCCGACTATAGTTCCCCAACACTGATACCGCTACCTGTGTGATGAACCCTTGGATTACAGTCAAGGTGAGTCTGACTATAGTTCCCCAACACTGATACCGCTACCTGTGTGATGAACCCTTGGATTACAGTCAAGGTGAGTCTGACTATAGTTCCCCAACACTGATACCGCTACCTGTGTGATAAACCCTTAGATTACAGTCAAGGCGAGTCCGACTATAGTTCCCCAACACTGATACCGCTACCTGTGTGATGAACCCTTGGATTACAGTCAAGGCGAGTCCGACTATAGTTCCCCAACACTGATACCGCTACCTGTGTGATGAACCCTTGGATTACAGTCAAGGCTAGTCCGACTATAGTTCCCCAACACTGATACCGCTACCTGTGTGATGAACCCTTGGATTACAGTCAAGGCGAGTCCGACTATAGTTCCCCAACACTGATACCGCTACCTGTGTGATGAACCCTTGGATTACAGTCAAGGCGAGTCTGACTATAGTTCCCCAACACTGATACCGCTACCTGTGTGATGAACCCTTGGATTACAGTCAAGGCGAGTCTGACTATAGTTCCCCAACACTGATACCGCTACCTGTGTGATGAACCCTTGGATTACAGTCAAGGCGAGTCCGACTATAGTTCCCCAACACTGATACCGCTACCTGTGTGATGAACCCTTGGATTACAGTCAAGGCTAGTCCGACTATAGTTCCCCAACACTGATACCGCTACCTGTGTGATGAACCCTTGGATTACAGTCAAGGCGAGTCCGACTATAGTTCCCCAACACTGATACCGCTACCTGTGTGATGAACCCTTGGATTACAGTCAAGGCGAGTCTGACTATAGTTCCCCAACACTGATACCGCTACCTGTGTGATGAACCCTTGGATTACAGTCAAGGCGAGTCTGACTATAGTTCCCCAACACTGATACCGCTACCTGTGTGATGAACCCTTGGATTACAGTCAAGGCGAGTCTGACTATAGTTCCCCAACACTGATACCGCTACCTGTGGGATGAACCCTTGGATTACAGTCAAGGCGAGTCTGACTATAGTTCCCCAACACTGATACCGCTACCTGTGTGATGAACCCTTGGATTACAGTCAAGGCGAGTCTGACTATAGTACCCCAACACTGATACCGCTACCTGTGTGATGAACCCTTGGATTACAGTCACGGCGAGTCTGACTATAGTTCCCCAACACTGATACCGCTACCTGTGTGATGAACCCTTGGATTACAGTCAAGGTGAGTCTGACTATAGTTCCCCAACACTGATACCGCTACCTGTGTGATAAACCCTTAGATTACAGTCAAGGCGAGTCCGACTATAGTTCCCCAACACTGATACCGCTACCTGTGTGATGAAACCTTGGATTACAGTCAAGGCGAGTCCGACTATAGTTCCCCAACACTGATACCGCTACCTGTGTGATGAACCCTTGGATTACAGTCAAGGCTAGTC
The DNA here is from genome assembly GCA_037043455.1 of Cyrtodaria siliqua. Lineage (NCBI taxonomy): Eukaryota > Metazoa > Mollusca > Bivalvia > Adapedonta > Hiatellidae > Cyrtodaria > Cyrtodaria siliqua. The sequence goes on along the minus strand of JAWPHD010006275.1, from coordinate 47,860 downwards.
CGACTATAGTTCCCCAACACTGATACCGCTACCTGTGTGATGAACCCTTGGATTACAGTCAAGGCTAGTCCGACTATAGTTCCCCAACACTGATACCGCTACCTGTGTGATGAACCCTTGGATTACAGTCAAGGCGAGTCTGACTATAGTTCCCCAACACTGATACCGCTACCTGTGTGATGAACCCTTGGATTACAGTCAAGGCGAGTCCGACTATAGTTCCCCAACACTGATACCGCTACCTGTGTGATGAACCCTTGGATTACAGTCAAGGCGAGTCTGACTATAGTTCCCCAACACTGATACCGCTACCTGTGTGATGAACCCTTGGATTACAGTCAAGGCGAGTCTGACTATAGTTCCCCAACACTGATACCGCTACCTGTGTGATGAACCCTTGGATTACAGTCAAGGCGAGTCTGACTATAGTTCCCCAACACTGATACCGCTACCTGTGGGATGAACCCTTGGATTACAGTCAAGGCGAGTCTGACTATAGTTCCCCAACACTGATACCACTACCTGTGTGATGAACCCTTGGATTACAGTCAAGGCGAGTCTGACTATAGTACCCCAACACTGATACCGCTACCTGTGTGATGAACCCTTGGATTACAGTCAAGGCGAGTCTGACTATAGTTCCCCAACACTGATACCGCTACCTGTGTGATGAACCCTTGGATTACAGTCAAGGCGAGTCTGACTATAGTTCCCCAACACTGATACCGCTACCTGTGTGATGAACCCTTGGATTACAGTCAAGGTGAGTCTGACTATAGTTCCCCAACACTGATACCGCTACCTGTGTGATAAACCCTTAGATTACAGTCAAGGCGAGTCCGACTATAGTTCCCCAACACTGATACCGCTACCTGTGTGATGAAACCTTGGATTACAGTCAAGGCGAGTCCGACTATAGTTCCCCAACACTGATACCGCTACCTGTGTGATGAACCCTTGGATTACAGTCAAGGCTAGTCCGACTATAGTTCCCCAACACTGATACCGCTACCTGTGTGATGAACCCTTGGATTACAATCAAGGCGAGTCTGACTATAGTTCCCCAACACTGATACCGCTACCTGTGTGATGAACCCTTGGATTACAGTCAAGGCGAGTCCGACTATAGTTCCCCAACACTGATACCGCTACCTGTGTGATGAACCCTTGGATTACAGTCAAGGCGAGTCTGACTATAGTTCCCCAACACTGATACCGCTACCTGTGTGATGAACCCTTGGATTACAGTCAAGGCGAGTCTGACTATAGTTCCCCAACACTGATACCGCTACCTGTGTGATGAACCCTTGGATTACAGTCAAGGCGAGTCTGACTATAGTTCCCCAACACTGATACCGCTACCTGTGTGATGAACCCTTGGATTACAGTCAAGGCGAGTCTGACTATAGTTCCCCAACACTGATACCGCTACCTGTGGGATGAACCCTTGGATTACAGTCAAGGCGAGTCTGACTATAGTTCCCCAACACTGATACCGCTACCTGTGTGATGAACCCTTGGATTACAGTCAAGGCGAGTCTGACTATAGTTCCCCAACACTGATACCGCTACCTGTGTGATGAACCCTTAGTATACAGTCAAGGCGAGTCTGACTATAGTACCCCAACACTGATACCGCTACCTGTGTGATGAACCCTTGGATTACAGTCAAGGCGAGTCTGACTATAGTTCCCCAACACTGATACCGCTACCTGTGTGATGAAACCCTCAGATTACAGTCAAGGTGAATCTGACTATAGTTCCCCAACACTGATACCGCTACCTGTGTGATGAAACCCTTGGATTAGTCAAGGTGAGTCTGACTATAGTTCCCCAACACTGATACCGCTACATGTGTGATGAACCCTTGGATTACAGTCAAGGCGAGTCCGACTATAGTTCCCCAACACTGATACCGCTACCTGTGTGATGAACCCTTGGATTACAGTCAAGGTGAGTCTGACTATAGTTCCCCAACACTGATACCGCTACCTGTGTGATGAACCCTTGGATTACAGTCAAGGTGAGTCTGACTATAGTTCCCCAACACTGATACCGCTACCTGTGTGATAAACCCTTAGATTACAGTCAAGGCGAGTCCGACTATAGTTCCCCAACACTGATACCGCTACCTGTGTGATGAACCCTTGGATTACAGTCAAGGCGAGTCCGACTATAGTTCCCCAACACTGATACCGCTACCTGTGTGATGAACCCTTGGATTACAGTCAAGGCTAGTCCGACTATAGTTCCCCAACACTGATACCGCTACCTGTGTGATGAACCCTTGGATTACAGTCAAGGCGAGTCCGACTATAGTTCCCCAACACTGATACCGCTACCTGTGTGATGAACCCTTGGATTACAGTCAAGGCGAGTCTGACTATAGTTCCCCAACACTGATACCGCTACCTGTGTGATGAACCCTTGGATTACAGTCAAGGCGAGTCTGACTATAGTTCCCCAACACTGATACCGCTACCTGTGTGATGAACCCTTGGATTACAGTCAAGGCGAGTCTGACTATAGTTCCCCAACACTGATACCGCTACCTGTGTGATGAACCCTTGGATTACAGTCAAGGCGAGTCTGACTATAGTTCCCCAACACTGATACCGCTACCTGTGGGATGAACCCTTGGATTACAGTCAAGGCGAGTCTGACTATAGTTCCCCAACACTGATACCGCTACCTGTGTGATGAACCCTTGGATTACAGTCAAGGCGAGTCTGACTATAGTTCCCCAACACTGATACCGCTCCCTGTGTGATGAACCCTTGGATTACAGTCAAGGCGAGTCTGACTATAGTACCCCAACACTGATACCGCTACCTGTGTGATGAACCCTTGGATTACAGTCAAGGCGAGTCTGACTATAGTTCCCCAACACTGATACCGCTACCTGTGTGATGAACCCTTGGATTACAGTCAAGGTGAGTCTGACTATAGTTCCCCAACACTGATACCGCTACCTGTGTGATGAACCCTTGGGTTACAGTCAAGGTGAGTCTGACTATAGTTCCCCAACACTGATACCGCTACCTGTGTGATAAACCCTTAGATAACAGTCAAGGTGAATCTGACTATAGTTCCCCAACACTGATACCGCTACCTGTGTGATGAAACCCTTGGATTAGTCAAGGTGAGTCTGACTATAGTTCCCCAACACTGATACCGCTACATGTGTGATGAACCCTTGGATTACAGTCAAGGCGAGTCCGACTATAGTTCCCCAACACTGATACCGCTACCTGTGTGATGAACCCTTGGATTACAGTCAAGGCGAGTCTGACTATAGTTCCCCAACACTGATACCGCTACCTGTGTGATGAACCCTTGGATTACAGTCAAGGCGAGTCTGACTATAGTTCCCCAACACTGATACCGCTACCTGTGTGATGAACCCTTGGATTACAGTCAAGGCGAGTCTGACTATAGTTCCCCAACACTGATTCCGCTACCTGTGTGATGAACCCTTGGATTACAGTCAAGGCGAGTCTGACTATAGTTCCCCAACACTGATACCGCTACCTGTGTGATGAACCCTTGGATTACAGTCAAGGCGAGTCTGACTATCAAACAACACTACTTACTATTATGTCAGATTTTTGCCCACAATGGAAAGTGCAGAAAAGTGGTAGGAAAGAAACAATCCATAGTTTCCATGACGAAACGACATCGTAATGTCCACCATTTTGTTTTTGTGTATTGAAGGTATGAGGCACCCATGGGAAAATTGTCAAATGTTCACGTCGCGAGACGTAGACATGAGCCCATGTCTACGGCGCACTAACCAATAAAATTCCGAGAATTTTCTTTGCAGTATGACAAATTATTTTGTAGTGTAATTTTGACGTTATCTGGCGGGTTAGTTTAGTATAAAACAGCCTTTTTTCATCTCTGTCTAATCTAGAAGAAAGAGTGGTAACACAAACACCCTCCATATGTGTATGGAGGGTCAGGCGACTTCTATAGAGGGCAGGCAGGTAAAAAATAACCAACAAACTCTTCAACTTTCAATCACTTTTAAAAGTTCATGTTTTATTTTCTTAGTTAATATCATTTGACAATTTTCTGTGCAATGTTTGAGTTAAATTTCTAAAGAAAATGTGATTTGTAAAATATTGGCCAACATGTTTTTGTATAGTAAACCTTATTAGAACATTTCCAATCCAATGATGACCGTTTCATAGCACGGCATGAAATTTCAGAAATTATAAATTCACAAATTTATGACAGAAAATGTGCTTGATGCAATATATCAGTTATTATTGAACCTCGCACAAAATTCTAGGAATTTCATTGGATTAGAGCGGTCACATGGTGACCCTCTATTATTCTATAGTGTGTCAGCAGATTTCATAGAGGGTCACTTAAACAATATGGACTACAATTCCGATTCAAAGTTTAAATTATTTGCAAATAGTTCTTTATGGCGTTAGTAACAAACATAATAAGTACATTTAATAATGTTTTTTAAACTGTATCGGCCATGATGTCACGTCATGACGTCGAATTGCGCGAACGTCTCAATGACGTTGACGCTCCATTAAAATGGGTTAAATATCGGCGTTTTGCCTTAAAAAAGGTGCTCGATACAATAAATCAGTTATTGGGTTTATCGCCTCGCCCCCTATAAATCTTACTGACCCCACATATTTCTTTAGGGGGTCAGTAACAAACCAAATAACTAATAATATATGGTTTGTTACTGACCCACTATGGATATATCCTAATCAAAAGTCCTAAGTACCCATCGAAGAATGTGTCGGTAATGTTCTCATTGTTTTCTGTATTTCGTGCTTGATTAGAGATAACTGCAAAATAATGAGTGCAAATCTTTTGCTCTGAATGCATGAAAATATTTTAAAGCTTTCAAGTCGATGTGTTTTCTTGTAAATAAATGATGACACTCATACACCTGGGTAGATAGGACGTTGTTAAGGACACCTATTTAGTGCAGCTTTCGATGTTCCCAATTCTAAAATATGCCAGCAAAATTATTTTGACATCAATTCATGTTTCAGTAGCATTACTACTACAAATGCATTTCAAAAGAAATTTTCAAAATATTTAATGTTAAAGCTGATTTACAGTTACATACTTTAATTTCAAAAAATGATTTGCAATTAAAAGGGAGCTAATTTAAGATTTGTTTTCATATAGACCGAAAATCTGCAACCAATGGGTCAAATTTTTATCTGTGTTTTTTCTTTTATATATTATTCTATACCAATTTTAAGAAGTTTTTATATTTAAACGGAATTTGATTCATGTTGTGTGTTTTATCAGCTCATTTCATGTTTTCATATAAAGGGAGGGTAACTCTCAAAGGATGTTACACTTTTAACAAAAAATAAATGTTTTACAAACTACGGGTCAAAACAATATTCTTATCACAAAACTTTTCCAAAAGATTTAAAACATGAAAATTAGATACAGAAGTGAGTAACTAGGAATTTTGGTCAGTATATATGGTGTCGGTCAGATTTATAGGCGGAGAACTTACGCCGCACCACCAAAAATCAGACACCTCTGCGGGGGTCTGTAATGAATAGCTCAAAATATAATCACTCGAATGAATATGAAAAACTAGGTGTACACATGGCAGAACAGATAGCTGCTCTATAATTACATTTACGTGCATGCAGTTGACACACTTACATGGTTAAAAGTTTTTTCTGTTATCCTTTGAAGAAAAACAGTTCTTTGTGTGGTATCTCAGTCCCTTATCTTGGCACACACATTTTAATAACTAAATTGTCTTATAACACCCAACATTGGTCACAACACTATTACTGACTCAGTGCTCCAGATAAGACGCGTATCTGCATAATTACGCATATTTTTTCATCAAAAACGCATTAAAAATAAAATGAATGTGTACAAAAAACGCATTAAAAAATATTAAATTAAAGAGAATATTGAGAACCAAATATCCGCGTACACACTTTATTAGCTTAGAAAAATCGAGTGAGCTCAATCATACTCAATACTTATGGTACTGAATGACAATCAAGTGCCTCCAGCAATTACTAGTCGATGCTTGCATAAAAAAATAGAAGTCTGCTGTTTGAGACACATTAATGCCATTTAAAAAAGACAACAATAATGAATACATATATTAAGCGTTAGAGGAAATACTTTCTATGTTTTATGGTAATGACTAGTAGTAAACGTTTTACATTAATGCTTTTTTCAAAACTTGTTCTAAGAATACACATTTGTAAATCTAAATACGGAATACAATTTTTTTCATCCGTACAATACTCATTGTGACGGTGGTGAAAGCTTATCTGGAGCACTGCTGACTGATAAACATTTTCTAACACTGTAAACTCACTAGAAAAATGCAATACACAAACATCCAACTCTAGAGTAAATCCTTACAAACAGCTCCATGCAACTACATAAGTATCAATTTTGCTAACTTTACAGTTCCTTTAAATCAGATAAAAAATAAATAATAAACAAATGTCTATATATAAAAAGTGTCTTTGTTAAAATGAGCACAGAAGATATATACAAATCACAAAGATAATCCAAATCCACCAGACGTTAAACAGTCCATGGTTTCTTGAAGAAAGATGGAGGCAACGGCGTGCAATGTGTCGAGTCAAAATCCTCCATGTATCTAGATGCCTGAAATAAAGAAGAAGAACAATGTGAATATATATAATTATTTAAACAGCACTTCAAACAGTCTATTAAATCATTTTAGAATTATTTTATTATTAATATGTGTTTCTGGGTTTCAAGAACCTCATTACTCAATGTCCAGTAAAACCTCAGTGTGTTCTGAGAATGTAATGAGCTTTAAATTAACTGGTTTCATTGGTCCAATTTTTATCACTGAACCAATCAGATTGCTTCAATACTATTTTCATTTGGTTGCTTCTATCATGACATCACTTTCTGATATTATGACATCACACACTGGTATTATGATATCACGTTCTGCTATTATGACACCATGGCATGCTATTATGATGCAACTCAGTGTGTTCTCTGAACTGAATAAGCCTTTTAATTGCTGTGAGAAACAGATTAAGACTGTTGGTATCACTCGCTGAGTAATGAGTTTCTTGAAACCAAGAATCACAAAATTCTAAAAATAAAATAATTCTAAAATGATTTAATAGTCTGTTTTCAATTAGGTGTGGTTATATACAGTGCCCTCCATAAGTTATAATCCTTATTGCATTACATGTTGAATGATCAATCAATTAATGTTGAACTTGTAGAAAAAATGCAAACTCTGTTTATTCCATGTTTTTAATTTTGCATTGATTTAAATGGAAATAAATTTAATGGTCATTTTCTCGTAAATTTTTCTAAATGTTGGCTTTTGTTATCAAAACTATTATATGTATTACAAAGTGTAACATGTATAATAAATGCATAAATTGAGGAACATCTCACTACTGACATATCTATAAATCTCTCACTAGTAATATATTTATAATTTCATTATTCATGAACAGTACAGCTCACGCGAAACCCACACTTTACTCGATTCACCTAATTTGGTCGTATCGAGTGCCGCGCAGATCTACGCAGAGTCAGTGTTTGGACTCCGCAAATCCATCCGGCGAAAGTACGCCATTGTCGAGTCAGTCGGACTGATCACACTTCGAGTTACTCCGCGTAGAATCCAATTAATCATTAGTGCACACCTGTGGTGATTTATTATTGGGAACAATCTGAGTGCATCTTTTCTGTGCAAAGTTGACACGACTGATAAATACAATAAATAAATTTCGAATAAATACGTATTTCAAATTTTTAGTGCATTTAATCACAAGTTTTGTTTGTTTCCAATCTGTTGTCCCAAAGTCACACTTCTTCAACCGACATAAATACCCATAATCCTTGGCCATGTATGTACCTTTTATCAAGGTTGCACTAGCAACGGGTTAATAACCCGGATTTCTTTACAATTTTTTCTGATTATTTCTGACTAAAGAACCCATCTATGTATTAATAATAAACATCAGAATAGTAAAATTTGTCACAAATAATGACTAATTAAACAAGAGGTCAATGACCTTGAAGCTCTACTGATAGATTTTGATAGCTAGATCAGCATTCCTGTGAAGTTTCATAAAAATCTGTCAAGTAGTTTCGGAGGAGTAGTCGCTACAAGCTGAAGTTTTTACTATATAACTCTAGGTAAACAAAGATGGCCACTGTCAGCCATGTTTAATGCGGAATCAAAACAAAAAAAATTCAACAAGGATCAACATCTTGTCATGCTGATCATACCAGAAAAAGTCGCATATCAATATCACTTACAGTTCTCAAGAATTAGTCGCTACAAACTTGTTTTTAAAAATCTATGTTTAGCCGCGGTGGTCATCTTGAATTTCCGGCCGACCTGAAATTTTGTTAGGATCAACTAGACATCAAGAGCAACATTCCTGTGAAGTTTCATGAAAATCCACCGAGTAGTTTCATCAGAGTAGTCGCTACAAATTTTTACTATACAAACTCTATGTAAACAAAGATGGCCACTGGCGCCCATGTTTAATGTCGAATCAAAATAATTTTCGACAACGATCAACATCATGTCATGCTGATCATTTTAGAAAAAGTCCCATATCAATATCACTTACAGTTTTCAAGAAGTAGTCGCTACAAACTTTTTTTAAAATAAAAATCTGTTTTTAGCCATGGCGGCCATCTTGAATTTCCGGCCAACCTAAAAAAAATCTGGGATGTGATCAGACATCAAGAGCAACATTCCTGTGAAGTTTCATAAAAATTTGTCAAGTAGTTTCAGAGGAGTAGTCGCTACAAGTTTTTACTATATAAATCTATGTAAACAAAGATGGCTGCTAGCGGCATGTTTAAAAATTCAACAAGGATCAACATCATGCCATGCTGATCATTTTAGAAAATGTCCCATATCAATATCACTTATGGTTTTCAAGAAGTAGTCGCTATCTTGAATTTCCGGCCAGCCTGAAATTTTTCTAGGATCAACTAGACATCAAGAGCAACATTCCTGTGAAGTGTCATGAACATCCGTCAAGTAGTTTCAGAGGAGTAGTCGCTACAAGTTTTTAGTATATAACTCTATGTAAACAAAAATGGCCACTGGCAGCCACTTTTAATGTTGATTCAAAATAATGTTCGACTAGGATCAACTGTTATGCTGATCATTTTAGAAAAAGTCCCATATCAATATCACTTATAGTTTTCAAGAAGTAGTCGCTACAAACTTATTTTTTAAAAATCTATTTTTAGCTGTGGTGGCCATCTTGAATTTCTGGCAGACCTGAAATTTTGCTAGGATCAATTAGACACCAAGAGCAACATTCCTGTAAAGTTTCATGAAAATCAGCCAAGCAGTTTCAGAGGAGTAGTCGCTACAAGTTTTTACTATATAACTCTATGTAAACAAAGATGGCCACTGGCAGCCATGTTTAACGTCGAATCAAAACGATTTTTGACAAGGACCAACATCATGTCATGCTGATCATTTTAGAAAAAGTCCCATATCAATATCACTTATAGTTTTCAAGAAGTAGTCGCTACAAACTTGTATTTTATAAATCTATTTTTAGCTTTGGCGACCATTTTGGATTTCACATCAACATGAATATTTGCTAGGATCAACTAGACTTCATGGGCAACATTTCTGTAAAGTTTCATGAATATCCATCTAGTAGTTTCAGAGGAGTAGTCGCTACAAATAAAAGTTTACTGACAGACAGACAGACGGACGGACGACGGACGCCGCACCACGGCATAAGCTCTGCTGATCTCTGATCAGTCGAGCTAAAAAATATGTTTATAATTTCCAGTATTCATAACTTTCACACGACATCATCAAAATAATTTGACCAATCAGTGAACAATAAAATAAAAGACCTCCACATTCTGGTAGGGGGTAAACTCAGTGTTTATCGTTGGTGCTCAACTTACTTTAGCCCTTTATACAACTAATTTGTAGTGATAATTATATTAGAAGTTTTATTTTTTGTGTACATCTATGTATCTCCTTTTGGTGTTGTCTGATTTTAAAACACCAATATGGATACATTTAATTTAAATCATGGTCTAATATTTTCATTTTCCATATAGAGATTGAGAATAAAGTCTGAGTAAACCCTTTTATTTTCACCTACTGAATATCTTAACCTACCGGAAGTTGACCGGATGTGAAAGTTATGGATAATAATTTCTAATTGAATTTTATGTTCAGTCGCCCGAAGCCGGTAATAGGAACCTCCATATAACTACTGTGACCCAGTATACATAATCCGGGCATTCAAATTTTTCCACAACAAAAGTAAACTTGTCTTTTGTTTCGATTTTTTTTAAAGTCGAATAATTATCCATTAAAATGACTGCAATTAGAGAAAGTTGCACCCTTTACCTGTGCAGTTTCGACTCAGCGAACTCCGAGTTTGTCTACGGGAAAACTCCGCGTAATTACGCGATTTGTAAATTCCTCACTCGGCGTGAAAGAATGAAGTGTGGGTTTCGCGTGAGCTGTACTGTATCTATAAAACTTACACACTTAATGAAAGGTGGCCAAACATATATCTATAAATCTGTCATTATTCACTATAAATCACATTACTCATATATCTATAAATTTCTCTTATATTTAGCGAAAGGCGGCCATAAAATCAAATATGATTAATTTCTTATGAAATCTTAATATTAATAAGTTTATTTTTAATATGAATCAAGAAACGATACACCAAATGATGGAACATGATAGCTTGTGCTGGCGCCTGATGGTACATGATGGTAAGTGATGGCATGTGATGACATGTGATGGCATGAGATGAATGTGATGGTATGTGATGGTATGTGATGGTATGTGATGACATGTGATGGTATGTGATGGAATGTGATGGTATGTGATGACATGTGATGGTATGTGATGGTATGTGATGACATGTGATGGTATGTGATGGAATGTGATGGTATGTGATGGAATGGGACAGTATGTGATGGTATGTGATGGAATGGGATGGTACATGATGACATGTGATGGTATGTGATGGTATGTGATGGAATGTGATGGAATGGGACGGTATGTGATGGTATGTCATGGAATGGGATTGTACGTGATGACATGTGATGGCACGGGATGGCATGCGATGACATGTGATGGTATGTGATGGCATGTGATGGCACGGGATGGCATGCGATGACTTACTAGATACAGTGCCATGTGTGCTTTCTGTCGTTGAGTGTATTCACTGCCTATATCCATCGGGAATGATGTTTGATCTTTGTCCTCCACATAAGACTTCAGGGCAACATCACACCAGTCTGCGTCTACGTCTTGGGAACTCCACATCAACTCTGAAAACATACAAACACAAATATTTAGTCGTGAATGTTCTGCATGAGATATATTCCCTTTTGTTTTCGACGAAAAGAAAACATTTCTGGTTAGCTCAAGAAACATTATGATCAGGTCTGATGTTTTATTCAAAAAGCAGATTTAGTAAGTGAGGCAATCACATAAAGTTAGCTGAGGTTAAGTTATCTAACCAGGGTTAAGTTTGGGGAAAATGAATGCAAAATATGACCTTGACCATGGTAATTTTGTCATTCAGTGATGTCCACCAATGCCAGCAAAACATATGACCAAGTATCAAACAAAGAAAATGAGGCAATCACATACAGTTGACTGAGGTTAACTTACCTAACCAAGGTTGTTATCTAACCAACTTAAGTTTTGGGAAAATAATGCAAAATATGACCTTGACCATGGTAATTTTGTCATTCAGTGATGCCCACCAATGCCAGAAATACATATGACCAAGTATCAAACAAAGAAAATGAGGCAATCACATACAGTTGACTGAGGTTAACTTACCTAACTAACCAAGGTTGTTATCTAACCAAGGTTAAGTTTTGGGAAAATAATGCAAAATATGACCTTGACCATGGTAATTTTGTCATTCAGTGATGTCCACCAATGCCACCAATACATATGACCAAGTATCAAACAAAGAAAATGAGGCAATCACATACAGTTGACTGAGGTTAACTTACCTAACCAAGGTTGTTATCTTACCAAGGTTAAGTTTTGGGAAAATAATGCAACATATGACCTTGACCTTGGTAATTTTGGCATTACATGATGTCCCTTGACCCAACAAAGCATCTGACAAAGTTTCATGTTGTAGAGATATAGCTGATTTACAATGCGGCGCCACCGGAAAAGTGACTGCTATGTCTCGCTACCCAATATCGTGGTTGAGACAAAAAAAACAGTGCAGACAATATTTCTGTGTGAAAATATTCATAGGCCCAAAACTCGGTCAAAATTAATTGCCATAGCTCCACTTCATACTAACCTGATACTTTATGTAAGATTTCACTGACTCAGTATGTCCTAAGAAACTCAAATTAAAGTTTCCTCCCACAATCACTGTTTTGCTAATAAGTTGCTACTTTATGACTTATGACATTTAAAGCTTGCATAACCAAGATTAATATGGAGAAATGATGAACACCTCCTACTGAAAATATCATATTAAGCACCCCACACAAGCAAAAAATACAACTATCGCTAATGGACTGAGAATAATGACACCCCTACTCAGACCTTTTCATTGTAATTGTGAACACAGTAGTTTCCATTGCGTTTTTGCACATTTAAGGATTGTTTTTCATTTTTTGCGATGTTATCGAAGTATAATATGTCAATGATGGGTCACAAATTGTATCAAACATGAAATCTACTCCGCGCAAAGGTATATGCCTAGATGTTTACAGTATGTTTACTATAACAAAAAAATGTTTCTAGTGGTGTATCTGCTTTTAGGCACTGCAGAACCGGGCTGAAAACCTTTTTCTTGCAATTGCTCAGGCCTAAAACTTAAAATCGGCCAGCTTCGCCCAGCTTCTTTTTCAGCTGGACCAGCAGAAAAAGGTTTAAAATGTCGGTTGTTCTTACTGATTCAGCTTTTAAAAATACAAGACAAGTGTTTACCTTTAGGTTACTGAGTAATCTATTCCACGTCTGTTTAAATCCATTGTTTATAATTTACTTTTGTTCTGTGACGCTAACGGTTTAAAAAAGTGACGTCATGTAAAGTTTCCTTATATCATCGTGACAAGGAATGAAACAGGGATAAAAAACTCATGCGCGTAGCCAGGTGGAAGCTCGGAAGCCAAAACCATTCCACATTTTTTTCCTGATAAAGTGTTTCGAAGCCCGAGCATACCCCGGACCCCTTTCGCCTTTCAAATCAAATGTTGTGCTTCCACTTTAGTCTGTGCCTGCGCAACTAGAGCTATTTTATTTTGACAAGTTATTGAGAAATAACAAGACTCTTTTAAGAATGACTTACCAATCAGATTGCAATAAATATATATTTGTATTGTTTGCAGTTTGTAATTATAGCCAAATACCTACAAGAACACTTTTCTACTTCCATGAATGATAAAATTACGAAGGGCAATAACTCCAATTTAAATGAAAGCAGAGTGTTCTTGCGCTCTACAAGTCCTCTCATGGCCCTCTATCATTGTGTGAAATTTCATTGCAGTCCTATTAGTAATTTTCGAGTTATGGAGCGGACACAAATTATTAGTATAAAATTACAAAGAGCAATAACTCTTAATTTAAATGAAGGCATAGTTATGGTTCTAGTGCTCTGCACAACCTCTCATTGCCCTCTATCATTGTGTGAAATTTGATTGCAGTCCCTTTAGTAGTTTTCGAGTTATTAAATGGATGGATGGACGGACATCCTAATATTTTGGTTTAGGTGGCTACACCAATGTTCTCCCTATTGTCTAAGCCACATAAACCCAAAAATAGCCACATAAACCTACGGAATGAATAGAATTTACAGTTACTATTGTTCTTATAGCCCCATAACCCCAATCTGTTAGCTCTGACGGACGGACGGACGGATGTAAGGACGATTAGTACTGAAGAAAAACATATAAATAAAAAACATGGCAACAGCAGAGAACATATTATATAAAACAAAATATAAATATCAACTCCCTTTATGTAAATATTACCTCCCTTTATGTATTTTATAATTTCTTTCGGATATTTGACCATTTGATGCCCCTTCCACCAGGCCCCATTGGTGACGGAGGAGCGAAAAAATTATAAGATTTAATCCCATCGACATATCATTCCATTTGAGACATAATTACGGGAAAAATTGATATGTTGTTTATCTTTCATAAACGACTATATTTATTCTATATTATGTGCAAAAAAATGAACAAGAAGCAGTTTGAGAGACAGCCATATCCCCACCACAGTATTTTTTGCTATGTATGGCCTTGACTTTGATATTGTAGACATGGGTGTTAGTGCGGTGTGCGCATGCAAGATGTATGTACACTACCAATTTTTCTTTTCCAGTCACCAATGGTGACCCATTTATTCTCCCCGTAATTTGGCATGTTGTGGGTCCGGGACCATCCCATCAGTGTTTAAACACCAGGGCTTTTTTCCTTCTATAACAGGGGCCGTAATTCGGCTACTTTACAGTTCAAAATTGGTAAGTTTTTTTCCACAACTGCGGCCGATTTTTTTCAAATTAAAAAAAAAAGAAACAACTTTCCTCAACTAACTTCCTCAATATTGTTTTGTTTTGGATACATTTACATTAGAATGTTTATCTAAAATGTACCATATTACACTGAATAATTGTACATTTGTTTTATAGTGTCCTCCTCCCACAAAAATAATGTATGCATGTAGTGAGTAATATAGCTTTTAACAATAACCTCTCAATACTTTGGACACAAATCAGACAGTTATCACGCTTTTTTCACAAAATGACCAGGCTTACGGGAGTCTTCTTAATTTTTAGAAAAAAAAAGCCCTGAACACACTCAAGCTGTATTATTTTTATTCAATATGAAACCAGTCTAAAATTTTAAAGATTTAGCTGGTTTGTGTTGTTTTTTCATCTCTATTTGTACTATTTTTTAGGGGAAAAGATACAAAAAATAAATAATAATAAAGAAAGAAAATTGTGTTGTTTATGTTCTCCCCACATTAGTCACATTTCACATCTCACTCATTGTTAATAATACAGATGTATAATGTAGAATATCAGACAGTTATGTCATTTCCTTGGTCAGAATAGTACGAAAAACACAAAATGGAAGAGTGAAGTTTTGTGATATTTATAAAGAACTTTATAGAAAAATTATCAAAGGGCAATAATTCAATGAAAAATTATCGAACCGGAATGTGACGACAATATCCGCATCTCCACTTGATATTGATGGTTCATCGCGAAACTTGGACAAGAGGTTATAGAGAAGTACCGGTAGGTCGTATTTTTATTAACAATTTCAAAGGGCCATAACTCCATGAACAAGAGGCCCAAGAGGGCCTGTGGACGCTCTACTGGCTAACATGGCTCTTATAACATCAATGAAGCAAGACTGCCATTTACGTTTTTTTTGAAAGTTTTGGGCAAAATACAGCTTTTTAACTAAATCAAGGGCCATAACTAAAGAATCTGTTAAAGTTTGGTAAAGATCAGATGAAAAATGAAGGCCCTACCGTATTAACGAGGCAAAATATAACATTTTTAACTAAATCAAGTGCCATAACTCCTCTGTTACTGGTCCGACTGGTCCAACAAAGAGCTAAAAAAAAAAAAAAAAAAAAATTAAAAATATTTAAAAAAAAAAAATTTAAAAAAAAATTTAAAAAAAAAAAAAAAAAAAATTAAAAATTTAAAAATTAAAAAAAATATATAAAAAAAAATATATGTATATAGAAAAAGAGTCATAAAATCTGTAAAGTTTGGCAAAGATCAGATGCAAAATGAAGGCCCTATCGTATGATGAGGCAAATTATAGCATTTTTAACAAAATCAAGGGCCATAACTTCGCTGTTACTGGTCCGATCTGGCTGGTTTTCGAACTTGACCGAGCTTTCATTGACATTAACAATCTGATGAAGTTTGGTAAAGATCGGATGAACAATGAAGCCCCTATCGTCTTAACGAGGCAAAATATAGCATTTTTAACAAAAATCAAGGGCCATAACTCCGCTGTTACTGGTCCGATATGGCTGGTTTTTGAACTTGTTCGAGCTTTCAACGACATTAACAATCTGATAAAGTTTGGTTCTTTCAACAACATTAACAATCTGATAAAGTTTGGTAAAGATCGGATGAACAATGAAGCCCCTATCGTCTTAACGAGGCAAAATATAGCATTTTTGACTAAATCAAGGGCCATAACTCCGCTGTTACTAGTCATCCCTAAAAAACATCAAACCGGAACACAATGACAATGTGTGCATCTCCACTTACTATTGATGCTTCCCAGCAAGTTTTGCAGAAATCCAACTAAGGGTTACAAGATCATTCATCGGCAACATGGCGATGATATGCTAACTAGGCTTAGTACCGATCATCTCTGCAATTCCAGTCAGGGGTTCAGGAGAACTAGTCCGAACGAAGTTTGTGCAGTAAAACCTTTAAAGGGCCATAACTCTGCCAAAAAGTCATTGCATAACTAGACTTGGTATTTATCATCCCTGCAAAGTTACGCTGAAATCTGGCCAGGGGTTAAGGAGAACTAGTCTTCTGGGGAGGGCCCCTGGGTGCAAAGCCATTAAAAATGTTGATCTTACTTGACGTTATTATGTGGGGATGTCATCCACTAAGTTTGGTTGAATTCTTCTCAGTAGTTAAGGAGGTGATACGGTAACAGACAGATGGATGGATGAACGCAGACGATTTTAATATCCCATTGCCTTTTCAATGCTTGGGGATAATAAATTTTAAGGTAAAATTGGTAGAAACAACCTTAGATGTAATTGTGGTCCAGGTTTAGTTGCTGTACCAGTAACAGATTATGAAAAACTGAGCAAAACGCAAAAACATAACTTCACACCACAGACGGCGACAGCAACAACAAGGACAAGAGCTGCTTTTTTCTTTTCATACTCAAAGTTGTTTATTAAAGACAAAAATATTGTTTTAAATCTAAAATGCTGGATGCCTGCCAAGCCAGGAGAAAAAAATCCCAAGTTTTTGCTTGATCTCAACACTTTTTTAGTTTTTTTTAGTAATCTTGCTGAAAGAATGTCAACATAAAACAAAGAGAAGTTTGTAAAACTGATATATGCCCCCTTCAACTGCCTATTTCCAATAAAAGGGATGCAACTACTGTGTATCTGATGCAATCAGGCTGGTTATCAAACTTGACTTAGATATTGTGACTATAAACATTGTAAACACGTTTCATGAAGACTGGATTAGAAAAACTTAATTTATTGTGCTGAAACCACCATTTTGTTGCTTGTTACCAGTTCAATGGCCGTAACTCTGGCATTGGAACAATCTTGTCCCTATAGATGAAATTTCTAAAGTGATAAAAGTGCCAATTATTTGTTCTTATATGTTGTACTTATGATTATTGACCAATGAGATTTCTTCAATTATTTACCTTCTTTGCAAACGTACATGTGTTAAAGTCAGAGTGTATTTCCCCATTGATCGTAATTATTCAGTTTAATAATAGTAATTGAACTTTGCCAATTTATTGTGCTGAAACCACCATTTTGTTGTTTGTTACCAATTCAATGGCCATAACTCCGGCATTGTTTCTTGAGCAATCAGGTTTGTTATCTAACTTGACCTAGATACTGTGACTCTTAACATTGTGACCAAGTTTTGTACATATTAATAATGGTAAAAATTACTTAAAGACCAGAAACAAACAAGAGGCCCAAGAGGGCCTGTGGATGCTCTACTGGCTAAAGATAAAGTTTGTGTATAAAAGGTCATAACTCTTTCAAAAATCATTCAACCGAAACAGGGCAAGTTTCGTTGAAATCCAGCCAGAGGTTCAGGAGAACTAGTCTGTACAAAGTTAGTGTATTAAAACCTTTAAGGGGTCATAACTCTGCCAAAATTCATTCAATTGGAACACGGCCAGGAAATGCACAACTAGACTTAGTACTTAGATTCATTGAAATACGGCAAGGGAATCAGGAGAATTAGTTTGGACATTAAAACCTTAAAAGAGCCAAAAATCATACAACCAGAACAAGGCAATGAATTGTGCAACTTGGCTTGGTACTGACCATCCTCGCCAAGATTAGCTGAAATCCGGCAAGGAGTTCAGAAAAACTAATCTGGACAAAGTTTGTTTATTAAAACATTTAAAGGACCATAACTCTGCCAAATATTATTCAACCAGAATATGGCGATGATATGCACAACTAGGCTTGATACTGATCATCGTGGTCAAGTTTCGTTGAAATCCGGCCAGGGTTCAGGAGAACTAGGCTGAAATCCGGCAAGGGGTTAAGGAGAACTAGTCCAGACAAAGTTTGTGTATTAAAACCTTTAAAGGGCCATAACTCTGCCAAAAATCATTCAACCGGAACACGGCTATGATATGCCCAACTAGACCTGGAACTGATCATCCGTAATTGTTTTCTTTTAAATCCGGCAAGGGGTTCAGGAGAACTAGTCAGGACAAAGTTTGTGTATTAAAATCTTTAAAGGGCCATAACTCTGCCAAAATCATTCAACCGGAACACGTTGATGATATGTACAACTAGACTTGGTACTGATCATCCCTGCAAAGTTTCACTGCAATCCAGCCAAATGAAGGCCCTTTCATCTTAATGAGGCAAAAAAAACATAGCATATTTCAGAAAATCAAGGGCCATAACTCCAGTGTAAATGGTCTTATCTTGCTGTTTTTCAAATTTGCCGAGCTTTTAATGATATTAATAATCTGGTAAAGTTTGGTAAAGATCGGATGAAAAATGAAGGCCCTATCATCTTAATGAGGCAAAATATAGCATATTTCAGAAAATCAAGGGCCATAACTCCAGTGTAAATGGTCTTATCTTGCTGGTTTTCGAACTTGTCCAAGCTTTCATTGATATTAACAATCTGGTAAAGTTTGGTAAAGATCGGATTAAAAATGAAGGCCCTATCATCTTAACGAGGCAAAATATAGGATTTTTAACTAAATCAAGGGCAATAACTTCGCGGTTACTGGTCCGATCTGGCTGGTTTATGAATGTGTCCGAGCTTTCATTGATATTAACAATCTGGTAAAGATCGGATGAAAAATGAAGGCCCTATCGTCTTAACAAGGCAAAATATAGCATTTTTAACTAAATCAAGGGCCATAACTCTGTTGTTACTAGTCCAATCTGGCTGGTATTTGAACTTTTCTGAGCTTTCATTGATATTAACAACCTGTTTAAGTTTGGTAAAGATCAAATGAAAAATGAAGGCCCTATCGACTTACCAAAGTAAAAGTTAACGGACGACAGACGACGGACGACTTGCCATCCCATAAGCTCGGCTGGCCCTTGGAGCTAAAAATCAATGTCGTATAAGTCTGTTCATGCCCAGTAAGTGTATATATGCCTGTTCATTCTCAGAAAGTGTATATATGCCTGTTCATGCCCAATAAGTGTATATATGCCTGTTCATGTCCAGTAAGTGAATATATATGCCTGTTCATGTCCAGTAAGTGTATATATACCTGTTCATGCCCAGTAAGTGTATATATGCCTGTTCATGCCCAATAAGTGTATATATGCCTGTTCATGTCCAGTAAGTGTATATATGCCTGTTCATGCCCAGTAAGTGTATATAATTATGCCTGTTCATGCTCAGTAAATGTATGTATGCATGTTCACGCCCAGTATGTGTATATATGCCTATTTGTGCCCAGTAAGTGTATATAATTATGCCTGTTCATGCTCAGTAAGTGTATGTGTGCCTGTTCATGCTCAGTAAGTGTATGTGTGCCTGTTCATGCTCAGTAAGTGTATATATGCCTGTTCATGCTCAGTAAGTGTATGTGTGCCTGTTCATGCCCAGTAAATGTATATATGCCTGTTCATGCTCAGTAAGTGTATGTATGCATGTTCACGCCCAGTAAGTGTATATATGCATGTTCACGCCCAGTAAGTGAATACATACGCCTGTTCATGTCAAGTACGTCTATATATGCCTGTTCATGCCCAGAAAGTGTATATATGCCTGTTCATGCCCAGTAAGTGTATATATGCCTGTTCATGCCCAGTAAGTGTATATATGCCTGTTCATGTCCAGTAAGTGTATATATATATATATATATATATGCCTGTTCATGCCCAGTAAGTGTATATATATATATATATATATATATATATGCCTGTTCATGCCCAGTAAGTGTATATATGCCTGTTCATGCCCAGTAAGTGTATATATATATATATATATATATGCCTGTTCATGCCCAGTAAGTGTATATATATATATATATATATATATATGCCTGTTCATGCCCAGTAAGTGTATATATATATATATATATATATGCATGTTCATGCCCAGTAAGTGTATATATGCCTGTTCATGCCCAGTAAGTGTAGAACTGTGGTTTCAGAGTACAACATCTTTTATTCTAAATAAGTCTATGTAAAGCATGTGACCCTTGGTCATGGTGTTGAGTTGAAAAAAACTTGATAAGAGAACCATAAGCTTATGGTACATGAAAAATATTAGACATCTAGCTCTTGTAGTTTCAGAGAAGAATATTTGGAGATATTCCTATATAACTCTTATGTAAAACTGCGACCCCCGGGGTGGCGGCAGATTTGACCCCAGGGTCACAATTCAAACTAACTTGGCAGATGGTACATGATATACATGAGAGCTCTGTGCCTTGTGGTTTCAGAGAAGAAGATTTTACAATTTTTTTCCCAATATGCATCTATGCAAAATCTCTATATACAAACTTTGGACCCCTTGGGCGCAGCTATTTTCCACCCCGGGGACTTCAATTGAATAAACTGATAGTCCAGGAATTGGCAATTGTTAATAAAGAAAAACTGTCGAAATCTGTTCTGTGGTTCTCGAGAAGAAGATTATATAAGGTTTCAACCTTTTAATGCAATGGCGGCCATCTTGGATGTGGCGATGACCTTATTTTAGCGAATTTTAAAACCACTGACCGGAGGATCATCCATGTGAAGTAAGGTCAAAATTGACCAAGAGGTTTCTGAGAAGTTGTTTAAGCAAAGGTTAACGATGGACGAAGGACGGACCGACCGACGAAAAAGCTCAAACCAGTATGCACTTTGTTGGTAGAGGGTTGCCCCCATTGAACTTCATTGGCGGGATGTATCCTTAAATCACAGCAGTGAATACTAGTTAATTAGCCATCAGGATTGGTCACCCAAGACAACAATGCCAATTAACAGTCATGACAGGGATTCTATTTGTTTACCCAAGGCGCTAATTCTACCATGGCATAGTTGGCTAAGTTTTGTTGTATTGATTTCACTGTGTAATTCCTCAAGTTATAAGACCTCCCAATACTTTGCTGACCTTTTCATTTTGCACTTTAATAAGCACATTGTCCTTTAAGTCTTCCAAGTCCATATGTTTCTGATTTATGTTAATATATAATTATATTTGTGCTAAAGAATTATGTTTTTTCTTGCTGCTTGTCTGACTGCTCCTTAATCCCCTGCAATCCTAGCCCTCAATCATGAACAGTCCTGTCCCCTACACCAAGCCCTTAATCACCAACATGTCCCCTACACCTAGCACTCAATCACTGATCTGTCCTCTACACCTAGCCCTCAATCACCAACATGTCCCCTACACCTAGCCCTCAATAACGACCTGTCAACTACATCTAGCCCTCAATCACTGACCTGTCAACTACAGCTAGCCTTCAATCATGACCTGTCCCCTACACCTAGCCCTCAATCACGACTTGTCCCCTTCACCTAGCCCTCAATCATGACCTGCCCCTACACCTAGCCCTCAATCACTGACCTGTCAACTACACCTAGCCCTCAATCACCGACCTGTCACCTACACCTAGCCCTCAATCACGACCTGTCCCCTACACCTAGCCCTCAAACACGACCTGTCAACTACAGGTAGCACTCAATCACTGTCCTGTCCCCTAAAACTAACCCTCAATTACTGACCTGTCCCCTACACCTAGTCCTCAAGCACCAATCTGTCCCTAAATCAATGAACTGTCTACACATAGCCCTCAATCACTGAATTGTCCCCTACACATAGCCCTCAATTACTAATCTGTCCCCTACACCTAGCCCTCAATCACTGACCTGTCCCCTACACCTAGCCCTCAATCACTGACCTGTCCCCTACACCTAGCCCTCAATCACCGACCTGTCCCATACACCTAGCCCTCAATCACTGACCTGTCCCCTACACCTAGCTCTGAACTGTCCCCTACACCTAGCCCTCAATCACCGACCTGTCCCCTACACCTAGCCCTCAATCACTGACCTGTCCCCTACACCTAGCTCTGAAGTGTCCCCTTCACCTAGCCCTCAATCACTGACCTATCCCCTACACCTAGCCATCGATCACTGACCTGTCCCTTACACCTAGCCCTCAATCATTGACCTGTCCCCTACACCTAGCCCTCATTCACTGACCTGTCCCCTATACCTAGCCCTCAAACACTGACATGTCTTCTACACCTGGCCCTCAATCACTGACCTGTCCCTTACACTTAGCCCTCGTTCACTGACCTGTCAACTACACCTAGCCCTCAATCACTGACCTATCCCCTACACCTAGCCCTCAATCACTGA
The DNA here is from genome assembly GCA_037043455.1 of Cyrtodaria siliqua. NCBI lineage: Eukaryota > Metazoa > Mollusca > Bivalvia > Adapedonta > Hiatellidae > Cyrtodaria > Cyrtodaria siliqua. The sequence continues at coordinate 25,278 of JAWPHD010006275.1, read as the reverse complement.
CCTGTCCCCTACACCTAGCCCTCAATCACTGACCTGTCCCCTCGACCTACCCCTTAATCACTGACCAGTCCCCTACACTTAGCCCTCAATCACTGAGCTGTCCCCTACACTTAGCCCTCAATCACTGAGCTGTCCCCTGCACCTAGCCCTCAATCACTGACCTGTCCCCTACACTTAGCCCTCAATCATTGACCTGTCCCCTACACTTAGCCCTCAATCACTGACCTGTCCCCCAAACCTAGTCCTCAATCACTAACCTTTCCCTTACACTTAGCCCTCAATCACTGACCTGTCCCCTACACCTAGCCCTCATCACTGACCTGTCCCCTACACCTAGCCCTCAATCACTGACCTGTCCCCTACACCTAGCCATCAATCACAAACCTGTCCCCTACACCTAGCCCTCGATCACTGACCTGTCCCCTACACCTAGCCCTCAATCACTGACCTGTCCCATACACCTAGCCCTCGATCACTGACCTGTCCCCTACACCTACACCCCTACTTTAAAGTGAGTCTACCTACCTTGAGCTGCTCTGTCCTTGCTTAACCATTCATGTAGCAATGCCTCCGCCTGTTGGTTAACTATTGCTGGATACCTGAAATTAAGAGCAAAGATACTTAGTTAAAGGGACACACGGCAATCTTCACGTGTTTACCAAGCACTAAAATTAGCATCTCGAGTTATTTATCCATTATCTTTTGACTTTCAACCTGCTTGCATATAAACCTGCTTGCATATAATTCAATAAGATTCTTTAAGAGTTTTCATTGTTTTCGTCTCATTCTGCTATAGGTTTAATTGAATGTTGTTTAACGGCTCATCAACACAGTATAGGTTATTTAGAGCCGCCCCAGAGAGAGGGGAAGGATACATAGGAATCCGGGAACCTGCCCTACTCTTATTATCGAATAGATTCCTATGGTTCTTTAACGTGCTCAGAGGATAGATAGATACACGGGACCGCTTGGTATACGTCCGCATCCGATGGACGAGGCTAAGGGAAAGTGTCTTGCCCAAGAACACACCGACGGAACTCAGTGGCACCACGGAGGATTGAACCCGGGGCCTCCGGTTACAAATCCGCAACGCTACCGACTGCGCCATGCCAGCCCTCTGCTATAGGTTTAAATATATTATTTGTACAATATAATCAACAGTTAGTAATATGCAAAAACTATATTCTTATAATCAATATTAATGACTGAACAAGTACACGGTAAGTAGAAAACTAATGTAGAAAAACTAACGGGATGCCGCAAGTTTGAAAAAAAGATCAAGATTGCCGTGTGTGCCTTTAAGCTCTGGGAACAATAGAACTACAGAAAGTAATGGAATTAAATGTTGATTAATTGCTCATCAACACAGTATAGGTTATTAAGAGCCGTCCCAGAGAGAGGGGAAGGAGACATAGAAAGCCGGGAACTAATGTAACTAATGTTGTAATAACTTGTAGTTCAATCCATTTGCATATTTTTCTATGAATATTGTGATGTTGAATTGATGTATTGTTACATATCTGCAATAAAATATTATTCAACTAGAAAGCCAGAAACCTGCTCTACTCTTACTAAGGAATAAATTCCTAGGGTTCTTTAACATTCTCGGAGGATAGACTCCGATACAAGAGATTGCTCAGTGATGGACCAGGCTAAGGTTTCTTGCTCAAGAACACAACGAAAAAATCAGTGGGACCATTGAGGCTTGAACTCCAGTCTTTCGGTTTCAAGTCCACTGTGCTATCCAGGTCATAAACCACTATTGCATTTTCCATAGATTTACTGTTTAATGTTTTTGCATCTGACATGTAAACAAAACAAAAAAAAGGCTTAATTTTGCTTACCCTGCTGCACAGATGCAACTTAGATACATGTTAAAAGCAGGGCTCAAATTAAGCGCCAAACTTTTCACCAGTAGCATTTTTTGTAACTTACAAAATGAAAAAAGTTATTTGCAATTTCAACAGTTGTGCAAGTACAAATATGTAACAAATAAGTAAGCTAGATTCCATATGTGTCATTCAAATACAAAGACATATCAGGAAAACTTAAAAACATTAAAACACCATTTGTTTTTATAAAAAGCAGACATGGTATTTTAAATTTAGCATGTAAGGTATTTTGATACGCTTACAAATTTTTGCCAGTACTTGAAAATTAGTTTACTGGCATTCTGAAAATGTCACGCATTTTTCCAGTATGCCAGCTTAAATTTGAGCCCTGAAAAGGAACTTCTATTTAGGCGATGACCATTTTTCATGCCACTTTCATGTGTCCGAAGGTTATGACACTACAATCTGAGGGAATCCGCAGACACATTAAACTTTGCTTTTTACTCTGCCATATCATAGAACAAAATCATATGGATGAAACCTATGTTAAATAATAATCAGAAATAAATAACAAATTCAAGTAAACATAACTGAATTTCCCACCTAGTCTCTCATCCAATCAAAACGAGGCTTACGTTTGCAATAGACATGGGACTTTCCATACACTTTTTCTGCCAATCAGACTGCCTTTTGCAATAGGGTACTGTAACCTCCAATGGGCCACAACAGGAAGTAGAATTGGTACTCTACTGATTATATTGCACTTACTGCAAACTGCATTATATCAAAATCAGATGCCAATAAAAGAACCAAAATTGGCACCTGGGACAAACCAAAATGTGTCTACTATTTGACATTTATCCAGTTTCCACCTATAGTTATATTCATCTAACATGCAACAATACTGGAACATCCTTCCAATATAAACCTATATTTGGAATTGGTCTAATAACCACCTGCAGGTACATACCTGTGTTTTAGAAGATGTACAAGAAGATAGTTCCCCCTATTGGTGTGTATTGCAGTTGGATCTCTGAAAATATACAACAAGGTTATGTGGAGTTCCATGGCTGTAAAATATACATCAAGGTAGTGGAGTTCCATGGCTGTAAAATATACATCAAGGTGTGGAGTTCCATGGCTACACACCGTCACGGTGTCACACGTAATATTAGTTACACAGATTTCCAGCAGGGAGTACGGGAATATTCTAAAACACCCACGCTGGAATTTTAAGTTTAAACGTGTCATCTATTTTCGCGGAGGATCAAATATTGAAAATAAATAAATAAAACAAGGGTGTGCACACTGATAAAACGGAATGGAAACAGTAGAATTCATAGACTAATAATGTTGAATCGGGAGGTCTCAGTGGTTATATTGGAAAATCAGAATCAAAATAAAATCTTAAAATCCTACAGTTTGTGTTTTCAGTCTTTTTTCTGAGAGCTAAAAATACAAAGGAGACTTAATCCTTACCTCTCTAGGAATGTATAATGGACTGTCCTTTCGGAACAGTCCATTTATAGTACAAAGGCATGTTTTGATCAAATGACTGATGAGCAACCAGACAGTGTAAACCCTGACTAGCCTGCAAGATGTTGTGCCAGTCATTTTGGTAAAGGTTTCAATTCAATATCACTTACGGGTTTTAAAAAGTAGTCGCCACAGTCACATTTTTAAAATCTATTTTAGCAGTGGTGGCCATCTTGAATTTCCTATCGACCTGAATTTTTGCTAGGATCAACTAGACATCAAGAGCAACATTCCTGTCAAGTTTCATGAAATTCCACCAAGTAGTCTCAGAGGAATAGTCACAACAAGTTTTTGCTATATAACTCTATTTAAACAAAGATGGCCTGTGGCGGCCATGTTTGACATCCAATCAAAATGAACTTTGGTTAGGACCAACTACATGTCGTGCCAGTCATGTTGGTAAAGGTTCCAAATCAATATAACTTATGGTTTTTGAGAAGTAGTCGCCACAAAATCACATTTTTTAAATTTATTTTTTAGCTGTGGCAGCCATCTTGAATTTCCGGCCAACCTGAATTTTTGCTAGAATCAACTAGACATCAAGAGCAACATTCCTGTGAAGTTTCATGAAAATCCGTCAAGTAGTTTCAGAGGAGTAGTCGCCACAAATAAAGTCAAACAAGACAAACGGACGGATGTATGGACGACGCACCATGGCATAAGCTCTGCTGATCTTTGATCAGTCGAGCTAAAAACTAAATAATTGAATGAGGTATAATTTTATGAAGATCGGCAGAGTATATTGGGAAAGTTATGGTTAAGGATGTTGTTTAACGGCATAAAAGGGGTTGGTGATATACTGTGGTGTATAAAATAAATGAGGTATGACATATTTTAGAAACATGTAGCAATTTGGTGGCGACATTGCTTAAAAAGTGTAACAAACACTTTTAAAAAGTTCAATTGATAGATTTATGGAAAAGACTTTGAAGCGTGAAAGTTGATAATGGAAATATATTGCACATTTTTATTAAAATTCTAAAATCGAAGGTTGGAGGTTCATATAAATCAATGAAGCATTTCTCTCGTTATGGCGTTATATATGTAACTATACTCATGGGACGAAACAATGCTGATAACTTACAATTTGTATTTGATAAATTAGAGCAAATAGTCATGCTTAAGGCGCCTTCGGGTTATACTAAGATGATGGTTTCCTATGATTTAATATAATTTAATAAATTTTTTTTATAATATTAATTAGGTTTCATCAACAAATATGGTTATTTAAATAGGGGTCAGAGTTCTGCCCGAAATTGTATTTCAAAGGAAGATCTAGCGCGTAGTTCCCTTGGGACCCCTAACGTCGGGAAAATATGATGGAACGGCCCATAAAGGTAAAAAGTCCTAAATGATGTGCACTATGTTTTGGAAAGGTATGTCCTGCCTGGTATGGACTGTGATATGAACAAGTTTGTCCTGTTTGGAATGGACAATGTTACGAAAATGTATGATATGAAAATGTATGTCCTCTTTGGTATGGACAATGATATGAAAAAGGTATAAAGAAGTCCTATCTGGTATGGACTATGATATGAACAAGAGCTGTCGGAGAACAGCGCAGCTCCACTATTCGATTTTTCAGAGAATAATACATTTATAGCTAGTATATACCATCAGAAAACAAGGCTACAGCAATGTGGGGTGAGGTTGGGGGCACAACATAACTATGTGTAAGAATTGACAAAACTACAATTTTTTTTTTAAAAAATCGAATTTTGAGTGGGGTGCGGGGTGGGGGTGGGGGAGAGGCGGGGGTGGATGGTGGGGGAAGTGAGGGTGGTGAGGGCAACATAAATGTGTAAGAAGCTATGTAAGAATTCACCAAAACAACACAAAAGTATGTAAAAAAAAATAATTAAAAAATCGAGTTTAGAGTGGGGATGGGGGAGAGGCGGGGAGTGGGGAGGGCAACATATATGTGTAAGAAGCTATGTAAGAATTCACCAAAACAACACAGAAATATGGTAAAACAAAATAAAAAAATTAAACTATTTCGATTGGGGGGAGTGGGGATGGGGGCAAGATAGCTATGTTTAAGAATTGACAAAAACAACACAGAAATATGTAAACAAGAGGCCCAAGAAGGGCCTGTAGACGCTCTACTTGTATGATGTGATTCAAAAACATAAACATGACAGAGGCCAACCCAAGAAACAATTTGTTTCCTATATATAACTCTTTGTAAACTTTGGGTTATCGTGGCGGCCATTTTGAATAATTTTGATTATTTGACGATAATGAAAAACACAAACTTGATAGAGGGTAACCCAAGGAAAATGTATATGATATTTCACAAGAATGGAATAAGTGGTATAGGAGATGTCGTTTGAAATTTCCTTAAATTTGACCTAGTTTTAGCCATGGCGGCCATCTTGGATGACTGGCGGCCGTGAAAAACACAAATCTGAGAGGGACTATCCCAAATATCATTGTGCTTAAGTTTCATCAAAATCCTTCAGGCTGTTTCTGAGAAGATGTAATTTTTAACCTTTTCCTATATAACTCTATGTAAACTTTGGGTCGCCGTGGCGGCCATTTTGATTATTTGACGATAACGAAAAACACAAACTTGATAGAGGCCAACCCAAGGAACATGTATATGATATTTCAGTAGAATGGAATCAGTGGTTTCAGAGGAGATGTCGTTTGAAATTTACTTAAATTTGACCTAGTTTTAGCTATGGCGGCCATCTTGGATGACTGGCGGCCGCGAAAAACACAAATCTGAGAGGGACTATCCCAAATATCATTGTGCATAAGTTTCATAAAAATCTTTCAGGCTGTTTCAGAGAAGATGTAATTTTTAACCTTTTCCTATATAACTCTATGTAAACTTTGAGTCGCCGTGGCAGCCATTTTGATTATTTGACGATAACGAAAAACACAAACTTGATAGAGGCTAACCCAAGGAATATGTATATGATATTTCACAAGAATGGAATAAATGGTTTCGGAGGAGATGTCATTTGTAATTTCCTTAAATTTGACCTAGTTTTAGCTATGGCGGCCATCTTGGATGACTGGCGGCCGCAAAAAACACAAATCTGAGAGGGACTATCCTAAATATCATTATGCTTAAGTTTCATCAAAATCTTTCAGGCGTTTCAGAGAAGATGTAATTTTTATCCTTTTCCTATATAACTCTATGTAAACTTTGAGTCGCCGTGGCGGCCATTTTGATTATTTGACGATAACGAAAAACACAAACTTGATAGAGGCCAATCCAAGGAACATGTACATGATATTTCAGTAGAATGGAATAGTGATTTCGGAGGAGATGTCATTTGAAATTTCCTTAAATTTGACCTAGTTTTAGCTATGGCGGCCATCTTGGATGACTGGCGGCCGCGAAAAAATAAATCCGAGAGGGGCCCTCCCAAGTAACATTGTGATGAAGTTTCATCAAAATCCTTCAAGCGGTTTCAGAGGAGATGTAGATTTTAACCTTTTCTTATGTAACTCTATGTACACTTTAGTCGCCATGGTGGCCATTTTGATTATTCGACGATAACGAAAAACATAAACTTGATAGACGCCAACGCAAGGAACATGTACATGATATTTCAGTAGAATGGAATAAGTGGTTTCGGAGGAGATGTCATTTCAAATTTACTTAAATTTGACCTAGTTTTAGCCATGGCAAATCTAAGAGGGGCCCTCCCAAGTAACATTGTGAAGAAGTTTCATCAAAATCCTTCAAGCGGTTTCAGAGGAGATGTCGATTTTATAAAATTGCTAACAGACGGACGGACGGACGAAAAGTTATCGCATAAGCCCTCCTGGCCTTTGGCCAGTAGAGCTAAAAAACAAGAAAAAAAAACGAGTGGTGGGTGGGAGGTGTCAACATATACAATTATATGTGTAAGAAGCTATGTGTAAGAAATTACCAAAACAACACAGATATATGTAAAAAACAATAAACATTAAATAAAAATATTCCAGTTTCGAGCAGTGTGTGTGTGTGTGTGTGTGTGTGGGGTGGGGGTGTGGGGGGGGGGGGGTGTGGGGTGGGGTGTGTGTGTGAAGTATGAATAAGATGCATAATGCTATAAGATCCCAAACCAAAATTATAGATATATACATGCTTACACGCAAACCTAGATCTGCCTTTATTGCACATTTTATGGGCCATCACAATTTGGGTTCCATTGGAGCCCAGAATTTGCAGAAGACAAAATAACTTATCAAACCCTTTACAACAGACTATAAGGAAACCAATTCCAAAATTTAGTTCAGCTAGGACAAGAAATGTAAGAGATATTGAGAATTTGATGTGAAACACACACATTTTAAGGGCTATCAGAATTTGGGTTCCATGGGAGCCCAGGGGTAACAGGAACCAAAATTACTTAAGCAGCCCTTAAGATAACGCTATATGGAAGCTAATGGCCAAATTTGGTTGTGCTAGGGTAAGAATTGTAAGAGATATAGACTTGTAAACACAGCTTACACGCATATTTTGATGTGAAATGGGACACATTTTTATCATAATTTGGGTTCCATGGGAGCCCATGGGATACAGGAACCAAAATTGTTTATGCAGCCCTTAAGATAATGCTATAAGGAAGCCCATGGCAAAATTTGGTTGTGCTAGGATAAGCAATGTAAGAGATATAGACTTGTAAACACAGCTTACACGCAAACCTTGATGTGGGACGCCGACCCCGGGGTGATTACATAAGCTCTCTTATTCTTCGAATAGTCGAGCTAAAAAGTACTAAGTCCTGTCTGGTATGGACTGTGATATGAAAAAAGTACTATGACATATGTTTAACGGATTACCTACAGAGCCGGAACGCGAAGCATCGGCGGGAAGGCGATGGTACTAATGAGAGGGCAGGCACATGCTGCTCACTGCCCATGGTTTACATACCGGTATTATCAGAAAGAAAAATCTAGGGCTATGCTAAAGTAAAAACGGTAAACAAAATAAAATACGAGCCTCCAACCTTCGAAAGTTTTCCTTTTGCGGCCGAAATATTCCAAACTCAATTGTTTAAATAAAATATAAATTGGTAGTATCCGTTGTAACAGATGTAAAGTTCTTAAAGGGAACTGATTAAAAAATATACTGAACAGGACATTATTGTCAATTGTGTTTGACCCTACATATTCATACAAGAAAGTCTTAAAATACTTATTTTTTCAGTAGACTTTCATATTACTGGTCTGGTACAAAATGGCTCTTAACCAATCAAAAGGGAGGATTTTTAAAAAATAGTGATATGGTATAAAAAAGATAAGGTCAATGGTTTATGTCAACTGTTCCAACTGATTTTATTCATGTTGTAATTTAACAAGTACAATGCATACCCAAAGCACTGTGTCTATCTTTGAAAACAGTAAAGAGCTTCACATTTTAGACAAAAACAAATATTGTGTTGTACCCATAATGCCCTTTAACAGGTACCCATACTGCCCTATAACATATACCCATAATGCCCTATAACATATACCCATAATGCCCTATAACATGCACCCATAATGTCCTATAACCTGTACTGCCCTATAACATATAACCATAATGCATTGTTACATATACCCATAATTCCTTATAACATGTACCGATACTGCCCTATAACATATACCCATAATGCCCTATAACACGTACACATACTACCCTATAACATGCACCCAGTGTTCGACACTAACGCTAGCCCGATAGCCCGGGGCTAGTAAAAGTGACCGTCGGGCTAGCACGTACGATCGTCTAGCTAGCCCGATTGGCTAATAGATTATAGAACAAACATGTACCCAATTTGCGTTGGCATTATATAAATAAAATCTCAAGCACTGTTAATCATTAATGTTCCGCAGATTCTCGCTTAAAACTGCTGCTCTTTTAGTCCGCGTTAAACGACATTTGTTTTCTTTTTGCTTTCGTTTACCGCGTGATACCAGCCCGATACCGAATCACACAAACGCTTGTAACTACGCCTTATAAACTAGACAGCTTTTCTCAAGCGTTTTTATGACCACGATTTCAGCAGTTGTTTCCGCTTCCTTCGGAAAACGCCGCGAATTATGAACGTGCTATAAACGGTGCAAACATGGATCGCTTTTTGGGGCTTTCTCCACCAGCCAAAAAACAAATAACTCTATCATAATTATTTCTGTGTTTCTCATGTTCAGAAATACTATAATAAATTAAAATAATAATCATCACAGTATGTTACTTTTCTTAACAGAGGTGCAGACTGCCACGAGATCAGGTTATTGTGACGGAGGGTGCTGTCAGCGATGCCACACATTTTGAATCTGATTTGTGTTGTTATTTTATAACCAACCCCGTCAAATCGATATACAATGGAGATTTGGTACCGTTGGTAGCAGGGCTAGTAGAAATTAAGGGGGCTAGTGAAATTCCAAACCTACTAGCCCCCGGGGCTAGTAGGTCCAAGAAGTTAGTGTCGAACACTGTGCACCCATAATGCCCTGTAACACCAGGCCTGCCAAAACTTTTTAACACAAAATCCTATGATTTTTAAAATTTAAGATTTAATACACGCGTTGAACATTTTAAATGGGAATTTGGAGCGCGTAACTTGATTTCCATACTATTTTTTTTAAAGCGAAATTATGTCCTTCGGTGTTAATTGTATATTCAGTCAGTTCATTACACGGATGACCCCCACCTGCATCTATTCCTCTGACTAGGGAGAGTAACAGGACCAATTCGGGAAATAGCTGATAAAATGTGAACGTATTTTGTTTTGATGGAAAATCCGGAGATGGTATACTTAAATCCAGAGATCCCAAGAGCGACTGAAAAAATCCAGAGAATCCGGATTTATCCGGAGATTTGGCAGGCCTGTAATACGTACACCATAATGCCCTATAACATGTACCCATTATGCCCTATAACATATACCCATAATGCCATATAACATGTACCAATAATACCATATAACATGTACCCATAATGCCCTGTAACATATAATGGCCTATAACACGTATCCATGCTCTATAACATGTATCCAGACAGCCTTTACCACATCACCATTATGCCCTATAACATACACCCTATACCATGTGTCCATAATGCCCTATACCATGTACCCAGACAACTCCATTCCATGTTCCCAGACATTTACCATGTACCATAATGCCCTATACCATGTACCCAGACAACTCCATTCCATGTTCCCAGACATCATTTTACCATGTACCCATAATGCCCTATACCCTGTACCCAGACAACTCCATTCCATGTTCCCAGACAACATTTACCATGTACCTATAATGCCCTATACCCTGTACCCAGACAAATCCATTCCATGTTCCCAGACATCATTTTAACATGTACCCATAATGCCCTATACCCTGTACCCAATAAAGCTTACTTTGTTGTTATCATCTCGTCTCTGCTTCTTCTAATCATCAATACAGGTCCGGGATATCTGCAACAGAAAGAGTAAATGCCTAAAAACAAAAAACAAGAGGCACCACCTGTTGGTGCAGATTCTCATCTGTCATGGTAGTTTAATGATGTCGAAGACGTGGGAAGTTTCAATCAATTATGTAAAGTAATTTCCATGATACAAGCTTACATACAAAACTTTAACCAGGGTACCCAGAGGACACAGGATGATGCAGACGACGGTGTTGATATCTCATCATATTTTTTTCGAAAACAGGGGAATGGGTATGGGGTGAAATTTTAAATATTTTAAATGTTTAAGCCTAAAATTACAACCACATACTTACTTTATAAGCTGGCCAGCAATATCTAGATTTAGATATCTGTTTACTGTGGTTTCTACCAGACCCCCTGAAAAGTATTAAATGATAAACAGTTACAGGGTCATATCCACTTCAAAGGCCACCTGTGTTCTTGATAAACCCAGTTTTCAATCTAGAGAAAACGTGTTTGAATTTTAGTATTCGCTCAGACTTGTCCTTATATTATGAACATGGACTGGTTAGAGAAATGGAATGTTCTGAAATAGTTAACATGGACTGGTTAGACTGAAATGAAATATTCTGAAATAGTTAACATGGACTGGTTAGGCTGAAATGAAATGTTCTGAAATAGTTAACATGGACTGGTTAGAGAAATGAAATGTTCCAAAATAGTTAACATGGACTGGTCAGAGAAATGAAATTTTCTGAAATACTGAAATAGTTTAACATGGACTGGTTAGAGAAATGAAATGTTCACGTTTACTTGAAATAGTAAAACATGGACAGGTTTAGAGAATTGAAATGTTCACACTTAACTGAAATAGTTTAAACATGGACTGGGTAGAGAAATGAAATGTTCACCCTTAATTGAAATAGTGAACATTGACTGGTTTAGAAAAATGAAAATTGTCACAATTTCCCTGACTAAGTGAACATGGGCTGGTTAGACAAATATAAACTTTCACATTTTCCTTGTGTTCGAGGTAGTAAACCTTGGGCTGGGTAGACAAAATACAACTTTCACATTTTCCCTATGTTCGAAGTAGTGTACATGGACTCATTAGATAAACACAACTTCCACATTTTCCCTATGTTCGAAGTACTGTACATGAACTGATTAGATAAACACAAACTTCCACATTTCCCTATGTTAGAAGTAGTGTACATGGACGGATTAGGACAAACACAAACTTCCCACATTTCCCTATGTTCGAAGTGGTGTACATGGACTGATTAGACAAACACAAACTTCCACATTTCCCTATGTTCGAAGTGGTGTACATGGGACTGATCAGACAAATACAACTTCCACATTTCCCTATGTTCGAAGTAGTGTACATGGACGGATTAGACCAAACACAACTTCCACATTTCCCTATGTTTCGAAGTGGTGTACATGGACTGATTAGACAAACACAAACTTCCACAATTTTCCCTATGTTCGAAGTAGTGTACATGGGACTGATCAGACAAAATACAACTTCCACATTTTCCCCTATGTTCGAAGTACCTAAAGTCGGTCAAGCAGCTCAAGAGGAGGCTGCAAAAAGCAAGTGTAGACAGATTAAGAAGGATTTACCGGACAGATAGTGATCACATTTAAATAGCTAACCTTTGAGTTTGAATGCTATGAAAATGAGGCTGTGCTATGACAAAAGTGAAGTCATGTGATAAATGCATGTATCAGAGACGTATAGTAGACTTACCTTGCAAATTCTGGCATCTTTGCTAAAGCTAATGGCATCAAGTTCATCAAATGTAGCATCCAGTATCTGCAAAACATACAGAGGTGAAGATCACAATGTCTCATAAAAAATAAGAGGTGAAAGGTCACAATGGTCTCATAAAAAATAGAGTTGAAGGTCCACAATGTCTCAACGAGCATACAAAGATGAAGGTCACAATGTCACAACAAAACATATAGTGGTGAAGGTCAAAATGTCTCAATAAAAAATAGAGGTGAAGGTCACAATGTATCAAATCAAATGTTCAGTGGTGAAGGTCACAATGTCTCAAAAACAAACATTCAGGGTGAAGGTTTCCAGGATGTCTGAAAAACAAAACATACAGAGGTGAAGGTCAATATGTCTAAAAACAAAACACACAGATGTGAAGGGTCATAAAGTCTCAACAAAAATTACAGAGATGGAAGGTTGCAATGTCCACAACAAAACATTACAGAGATGAAGGGTCACAATGTCACAACAAATATGTAGAGGTGAAGGTCACTATGTCGCAACAAAACTTACAGAGGTGAAAAGTCATAATGTCACAAGAAAACATACAGAGGTGAAAGGTCACAACACACATACATATGTAAAGGTCCACAAAAGTCACAACAAACATACGGAGAAGAATGTCACAAACAAAACATACATATGTGAATGTCATAATGTCATAACAAAACATACAGAGGTGAAGGTCACAATGTCACAACAAAACATACAGAGATAAAGGTCACAACAAAACCATACATATGTAAAGGTCCACAATGCACAACAAAACATACAGAGGTGAAGGGTCACAATGTCACAACAAAACAGACATATATTAACGTCATAATGTCACAACAAACATACAGAGGTGAAGGTCACAATGTCCACAACAAACACACAGAGGTGAAGGTCACAATGTTTGCAACAAATATACACAGATAAAAATGAAGGCCAGGATGTCTCAAACAAATGTACAAAGGTTGAAGGTCTCACTGTCTCAACAAAACATACAGAGGTGAACGTCAGGGTGTCCTCAAACAAACAGGACAGAGTTGAAGGTCCACCATAACTCCAAAAAAGCATAAAAAGGTGAAGGTAATGATGTTCTCTTCTGTCACCTGCCGTGTGCTTATTTTCAGCAAGTACAATCTAAAAGATAAAGTTTGAAGGGACATAAAGTCAGGCAATATTTATCATAAAGTTAACGGAGGGTTAAGTTACCTAACCAAGGTTTGTTACCTAACTAAGGTTTAAGTTTTGGGGGGGGGGGGGGGGGGGGGGGGGGGGGGGCGAATGCAAAAATATGGACCTTGACCCTTGGGTATTTTTTTTGTCATCCAGCGAAGTCCTCCAATGCCAAACTAGAGCACATATACCCCCACTAACCAGTCCCCCCTCATTCCCACACCCTACTGTTTTGTGTAAAAGATTGAGTGGAATGGGATTTTCATGATAAGGTAATGGTGGCCTTGACCCTTTGGACCTACTGACCTCAAAAAACCAATAGGGGGCCATCTTTTTTATCATAGACAGTCCACCTATTAAGTTTTCATGAGATTTGCTTCAGAGGGAGAGGAGTTTATGGAGAGAAAAACAAGATTCTTTCATTATCTGGTCCCGGTAACCTTGACCTTTTGATCTACTGACCTCAAAATTAATAGAGGTCATCCTCTCACCACAGGCAGTGCACCTATGAAAGTTTTCATGAGATTTTGCTTCAGGGGGAGAGGAGTTATGGAATGGGACAAGGTTTTTCATTATCAGGTCATGGTGACCTTTGACCTTTTGACCTACTGACCTCAAAATCAATAGGGGTTGTTTTTCGTACCACAGGCAGTCCATGCATGAAGTTTTATGAGATTTTGCTTTAGGGAGAGAGGAGTTATGGAGCGGACAATGTTGTGTCTACAGGACAGACAGACGAACAGAGTGAAAACTAGTATACCCCACGTGGGTATAAACAATACATATGACCAAGTATCAAAGACATAAAGTGAGACAATCACATAAAGTTAAACTGAGGTTAAGTTTGCCTAACCAAGGTTTAAGTTTACCTAACCAAGGTTAGGTTTGGGGAAAAAATAACGCAAAAATATGACCTTGACCTTGGTAATTTTTTTGTCTTTCAGTGATGTCCGCCAATTGCCAACAATACATTTGATCAAGGATCAAAACAAAGAAATTAAAGTAATCAAAAAAAGTTAACTGAGGTTAACTTACCTCACCAAAACTGATGGTTTTAATGCAAATAACGCAAAAACGTGGACCTTGACCTTGGTATTTTTTTGTCATTCAGCGATGTCCCACCAATGCCAAACCATACATATGACCAAGTATCAAAAGACCATTAAAGTTAGGCAATCACATAGAGTTAAACTGAGGTTAAGTTTACCAACCAAGGTTAAGTTTGGGGAAAAAATAAGCAAAAATATTGACCTTGACCTTGGTATTTTTTTGTAGTTCAGTGATGTCCCACCAATGCCAACAAATACATATGACCAAGTATCAAACAAAGAAAAATGAGGGGCAATCACATACAGTTAACTGAGGTTGTACCTAACCAAGGTTAAGTTACCTAACCAAGGTTAAGTTTTGGGAAAAATAACGCAAACTATGACCTTGACCCTTGGTAATTTTGGCATTACATTGATCCATTGACCCAAACAAAGTATCTGACAAAGTTTTCAGAAAAATTAGAGCAGCGGTTGTTTGAGATAGATGATTTAAAAATGTTTTGCCGCCGCGTAAAAAGTGACTGCTATGTCTCGCTACCCACTATGTGGGCGAGGACAATAAAAAATCATACATACACCACTTGTTTTTTTTTAACAGCGTTTTTTTTTTTCACCATTTTGGGAATGGGTCCGTGGCCGGTCAAATTGGGAAAAAAAAATCGATTTTTCCTCAAAATTGGGAAAAAAAAAACGCGCGTTTTTTTCTCAGAAATTGGGAAAAAATGTTTGTTTATGTAATTTTGGGAAATATTACATATTTATTGATGATTTCCATAATAAAAATATTTTCACAACAATTTACTGTAATGTTTTCAAGTTTTTTTATTGTACTTCAATGTGTTTGTTTACAGAATAATTTCCCTGTTTTTGTTGTCCCTGAAAAATGTTTAACAAATGCTGTTAAGTTCATTTGTCATTTGGGGTTTGCAACCAGATTCTCTGCATATTCTCATGGACCGAGGAAAGAGTTTTCCTGGCCCCAGACGATTTCTGTTATTCGTCCTTTTATTTAGTATTAACCCATCACTCACTGAGGCGCTTGTTACATAGTAGAATATACTAGCGGTAAAAGCGTTTTCGATAACATTACAAGCGGTAAAGCGTTTCTGCAACGCATAAACAACCATGGCGTCGTCCTCGGGTGACGAGGACTGTGTTTTTTGCGTTTTCAATTTACACAGAAAAATATTTACACAGAAAAAGCAGAAGAAAACGTACAACCCTGGTAAAAAAAACTTTATTAAGAAGATTAATCTAAAAACAGAACTGGGAAGGATCTATAACATTCTGTTGTATTGAGGAATATCCCAGGCGAAAGATTGACGAAAAAAACAACTTCGATTTGGGGAATTTTTTTAGTTGGAAAATTGGGAAAAAATTGTCAATTATTTCAATTGGGAAATGGGGTCCGTTTATCGGTTCCCCATTTTATATAAGGTAAAAAAAACGCTGTTTTTATGAAAAACTTCATATCCATCGCTAACAGCATGTTGTTTGATGGTCATCCAATGATGTCGCTTGTTTACGACGTTATATGACGTCCACATACTTTTCAGACGTTAAATTCTGGCCATTTTTACAGTCGCAAATTTTAGATGTTAGCCAATGGAGAAACGTGTTACATAATAGTTGAATTAGAATTTTAATCATTATGCTTATTCTTTTTGTTAACACAAAAACAAATCTTATAATCCAATTTTACTGATATAACTGGACCTGTATACTGTGTACAAGCTGAAAATTTCCTTATTTAAAGGGACATACGACAATCTTAGTTTTTTTTTAACACCGGCGGTGTCCTACTTGCTTTTTCTACATAACCCTCCATTTGTTTTCTATCATTAGTATTAATTATAAGAATAGTATAAAAGCAAATTGTTTTTTGCATATTACTAACTTTTGATTTTTACTGCACCAAGGAATATATATAAAACCTATGTAAGAATATCTAAGAAAATTCAAAACTCAAAAACCTTATTTAAATGTATACAAGTAGTTTTTTTAAGTAAAGACAATTTAATGCTGCCATTATTAAATCGAGATGCTTATTTTAATGTCTGATCAAGATTGCCATGTGTCCCTTTTAAAGATAATCAAGGGATACAACTCTGTAACACACTGGTCCAGTTTTGCTCATTGTTTAATCTTTCTCCAAAAATCTTATTGAAACAAACTTTCAAACAAAAATTTTAGTGAAAATCTGAATCAGTTTTTGTTTTTTACAAGAATGAGCTTACAATGTAAGCAGATTGGACGGACAAATGGCAGCAGACAACTTGACATGGTATAAAGAGGCTTGTCTGGCCTTTAGCAAGAAAGGCAAAAAATATTAAAACAGATTTTGACATTGGGATTAGTATTCATTTTTGTGTTTTGTGAAGGAATTTGTTTTTGTTTTTAATTAAAAAATATGTGATTATGAAAAGTCATATACTTCAAGAATGCAATACATGTAAGTTTTGACATCAGGTTTACTGACCACAAAATTTGACATCTGGATAGTTCATAGCTGCCCAGGATTGCTGCATAACCTCCAATGGACCATGAGTAAAAGGACGATGTTTATCTGGGGTAAAGCCAAGCTTGTGTATAGAGTATTGCATGACAGCATCTATAGCTTGCCTGTTCTTGAGAGGGAAACGGAATACCCTGTAAATTACAACAACATGCATGAATATAACCGATACAGAATACTCTGTAAATACAAATAACGTGCAGAGATGTAAACCGATACAGAATACCCTGTAAATACAAACAACATGCAGAGATGTAACCGATACAGAATACCCTGTAAATACAACAACATGCAGGAGATGTAAACCGATTACAGAATACCCTGTAAATACAACAACATGCAGAGATGTAACCGATACAGAATACCCTGTAAATACAAACAACATGCAGAGATGTAACCGATACAGAATACCCTGTAAATACAACAACATGCAGAGATGTAACCGATACAGAATACCCTGTAAAATACAACATGCAGAGATGTAACTGATACAGAATACCCTGTAAAATACAACAACATGCAGAGATGTAAACCGATACAAGAAATACCCTGTAAATACAACATGCAGAGATGTAACTGCTTACAGAATACCCTGTAAATACAACAACATGCAGAGATGTAAACCGATACAGAATACCCTGTAAATACAAACAAACATGCAGAGATGTAAAACCGATACAGAATACCCTGTAAAATACAACAAACATGCATGAATATAAACCGATACAGAATTACTCTGTAAATACAAACAACATGCAGAGATGTAACCGATTACAGAATACCCTGTAAAATACAACAACATGGCAGAGAGGTAACCAAATACAGAATTACCCTGTAAATACAAACATGCAGAGATGTAACCGATACAGAATACTCTGTAAATACAAACATGCAGAGATGTAAAAACCGATACAGAATACCCTGTAAATACAAACAACATGCCAGAGAGGTAAACCAATACAGGAATTACTCTGTAAATAACAACATGCAGAGATGTAACCGATTACAGGAATACCCAGTAAATACAAACAACATGCAGAGAGATGTAAAACCGATAACAGAATACCCTGTTAAAATACAACAACAATGCAGAGATGTAAACCGATACAGGAATACCCTGTAAAATACAACAACATGCAGAGATGTAACCGATAACAGAATACCCTGTAAATACAAACAACATGCAGAGATGTAACCGATACAGAATTACCCTGTAAATACAACAACAAATGGCAGAGATGTAACCGATACAGAATACCCTGTAAATACAACAACATGCAGAGAATGTAACCGATAACAGAAATACCCTGTAAAATACAAACAACATGCAGAGGATTGTAACCGATACAGAAAATACCCTGTAAATACAAACATGCAGAGATGTAAACTGATACAGAATACCCTGTAAATACAACAACATGCAGAGATGTAACCGATACAGAATACCCTGTAAATTACAAACATGCAGAGATTGTAAACTGATACAGGAATACCCTGTAAAATACAACAAACATGCAGAGATGTAACCGATACAGAATACCCTGTAAATACAAAACAACATGCAGAGATGTAACCGATACAGAATACCCTGTAAATACAAACAACATGCAGAGATGTAAACCGAATACAGAATACCCTGTAAAATACAACAACATGCAGAGATGTAACCGATTACAGAATACCCTGTAAATACAACAAACATGCATGAATTATAAACCGATACAGAATACTCTGTAAATACAACAACATGCAGAGATTGTAAAACCGATACAGAATACCCTGTAAATACAACAACATGCAGAGAGGTAAACCAATACAGAATACCCTGTAAATACAACATGCAGAGATGTAACTGATACAGAATACTCTGTAAATACAACATGCAGAGATGTAACCGATACAGAATACCCTGTAAATACAACAACATTGCAGAGAGGTAAACCAATACAGAATACTCTGTAAATACAACATGCAGAGATGTAAACCGATACAGAATACCCTGTAAATACAACAACATGGCAGAGATTGTAACCGATACAGAATACCCTGTAAATACAACAACATGCAGAGATGTAACCGATTACAGAATACCCTGTAAAAATACAAACAACATGCAGAGATGTAAACCGATACAGAATACCCTGTAAATACAACAACATGCATGAATATAAACCGATACAGAAATACTCCTGTTTAATACAACAACATGCAGAGATTGTAAACCGATACAGAAATACCCTGTAAATACAACAACATGCAGAGAGGTAAACCAAATACAGGAATACCCTGTAAATACAACATGCAGAGATGTAAACCGATACAGAATACTCTGTAAATACAACATGCAGAGGATGTAAACCGATACCAGAATACCCTGTAAATACAACAACATGCAGAGATGTAAACCGATACAGAATACCCTGTAAATACAACAATATGCATGAATATAAAACCGATACAGAATACTCTGTAAAATACAACAAACATGCAGAGAATGTAACCGATACAGAATACCCTGTAAATTACAAAACAACATGCAGAGAGGTAAACCAATACAGAATACCCTGTAAATACAAACATGCAAAAGATGTAAACCGATACAGAATACTCTGTAAATACAACATGCAGAGATGTAAACCGATTACAGAATACCCTGTAAAATACAACAACATGCAGAGAGGTAAACCAATACAGAAATACTCTGTAAATACAACATGCAGAGATGATACCGATACAGAAATACCCTGTAAATACAAACAAACAATGCAGGAGATGTAACCGATACAGAATACCCTGTAAATACAAACAACATGCAGAGAGGTAAACCAATACAGAATACCCTGTAAAAATACAAACAACATGCAGAGATGTAAACCGATACAGAATACCCTGTAAATACAACAACATGCAGAGATGTAACCGATACAGAATTACCCTGTAAATACAACAACATGGCAGAGATGTAAACCGATACAGGAAATAACCTGTAAATACAACATGTAAAACTGATACAGAAATATCCTGTAAAATACAAACAACATGCAGAGATGTAAACCGATACAGGGAATATCCTGTAAATACAACAACAATGCAGAGATGTAACCGATACAGAATACCCCTGTTAAATACAACAACATGCAGAGATGTAACCGATACAGAAATATCCTGTAAATACAACAACATTGCAGAGATGTAAACCGATACAGAATACCCTGTAAATACAAACAACATGCAGGAGATGTAAACCGATAACAGAAATATCCTGTAAATAACAAACAACATGCAAGAGATGTAACCGATACAGAATAATCCTGTAAATACAAACAACATGCAGAGATGTAAACCGATACAGAATACCCTGTTAAATTACAAATAAACAGGCAGAGATGTAAACCGATACAGAATACCCTGTAAATACAACAACATGCAGAGATTGTAACCGATACAGAATACCCTGTAAATACAACAAACATGCAGAGATGTAAACCTATACAGGAATAATCCTGTAAATACAACAAACATGCAGAGATGTAAACCGATACAGGAATATCCTGTAAAATACAACATGCAGAGATGTAAAACCGATACAGAATACCCTGTAAATACAAACAAACATGCAGAGATGTAACCAATACAGAATACCCTGTAAAATACAACAAACATGCAGAGATGTAAACCGATACAGAATACTCTGTAAATACAATAACATGCAGAGATGTAAACCTGATACAGAATACCCTGTAAAAAATACAATAAACATGCAGAGATGTAAACTGATACAGAATAACCCTGTAAATACAACAAACATGCAGAGATGTAACCGATACAGAATACCCTGTAAAATACAAACAAACATGCAGAGATGTAACCGATACAGAATACCCTGTAAATACAACAAACATGCAGAGATGTAAACCGATACAGAATACCCTGTAAATACAATAAACATGCAGATATGTAAACCGATACAGAATATCCTGTAAATACAATAACATGCAGAGATGTTAACCGATACAGAATACCCTGTAAAATACAAACAACATGCCAGAGAGGTAAACCGATACAGAATACCCTGTAAAATACAACAACATGCAGAGATGTAAACCGATACAGAATACCCTGTAAATACAAACAACATGCAGGAGATGTAAAACCGATACAGAATACCCCTGGTAAAATACAATAACGTGCAGAGATGTAAAACCGATACAGAAATACCCTGTAAATACAACAACATGCAGAGATGTAAACCGATACAGAATACCCTGTAAATACAACAACATGCCAAGAGATTGTAAACCGATACAGAATACCTTGTAAAATACAATAATGTGCAGAGATGTAACCGATACAGGAATTACCCTGTAAATACAATAACGTGCAGAGGATGTAAAACCGATACAGAAATACCCTGTAAAATACAAACAACATGGCAGAGATGTAAACCGATACAGAAATACCCTGTAAAAATAACAACATGCAGAGATGTAACCGATACAGAATACCCCTGTTAAATACAATAACGTGGCAGAGATTGTAACCGATACAGAATACCCTGTGTATTCCTGTAAAATACAATAACGTGCAGAGATGTAAACCGATACAGAATAAGCCTGTAAATACAACAAACATGCAGAGATGTAACCGATACAGAAATATCCTGTAAAATACAATAACATGCAGAGATGTAACTGATACGGGAATATCCTGTAAATATAATAAACATGCAGAGATGTAAACTGAATACAGAATTATCCTGCAAAACACAATAAACATGCAGAGAGGTAACCAATACAGAATACCCTGTAAAATACAATAAAACGTGCAGAGATTGTAACCGATACAGAATACCCTGTGTATTCTGTAAAATACAATAACGTGAAGAGATGTTAACCGATACAGAATAGCCTGTAAATACAAACAACATGCAGAGATGTAACCGATACAGAATAATCCTGTAAAATACAATAACATGCAGAGAATGTAAACTGATTACGGAATATCCCTGTAAATACAATAACATGCAGAGATGTAACTGATACAGGAAATATCCTGCAAACACAATAAACATGCAGAGAGGTAAACCAATACAGGAATACCCTGTAAATACAATAAACATGCAGAGAGGTAACCGATACAGAAATACCCTGTAAATACAAACAACATGCAGAGATGTAACTGATACGGGAATATCCTGTAAATACAATAACATGCAGAGATGTAACCGATACAGAATATCCTGTAAATTACAATAACATGCAGAGATTGTAACTGATACAGAATTATCCTGCAAAACACAATAACATGCAGACAGGTAAACTGATACAGAATACCCTGTAAATACAACAAACATGCAGAGATTGTTACTGATACGGAATATCCTGTAAATACAATAACATGCAGAGATTGTAACCGATACAGAATATCCTGTAAAATACAATAACATGCAGAGATGTAACTGATACAGAATATCCTGCAAACCACAATAAACATGCAGACAGGTAACCGATACAGAATACCCTGTAAAATACAACAACATGCAGAGATGTAAACTGATTACGGAAATATCCTGTAAAATACAATAAACATGCAGAGATTGTAACCGATACAGAATATCCTGTAAATACAATAACATGGCAGGAGATGTAAACTGATACAGAATATCCTGCAAAACACAATAACATGCAGGGACAGGTAAACCGATACAGAATACCCTGTAAATACAACAACAACATGCAGAGATGTAACTGATACGGAATATCCTGTAAATACAATAACATGCAGAGGATGTAACCAATAACAGAATATCCTGTAAATACAAATAACATGCAGAGATGTAAACTGATACAGAATATCCTTGCAAAACACAATAACATGCAGAGAGGTAAACCGATACAGAATATCCTGTAAATACAATAACATGCAGAGATGTAAACTGATACAGAATATCCTGTTTAAAACACAATAACATGCAGAGAGGTAACCGATACAGGAATACCCTGTAAATACAATAAACATGCAGAGAGGGTAACCGATACAGAATTACCCTGTAAAATTACAACAGGCAAATGCAGAGATTGTAAACTGATACGGAAATATCCTGTAAATACAAACAACATGCAAGAGATGTAAACTGATTACGGAAATATCCTGTAAAATACAATTAAACATGGCAGGACAGGTAACCGATACAGGAATATCCTGTAAAATACAATAACATGCAGAGATGTAAACTGAATAACAGAATATCCTGCAAAACACAATAAACATGCAGAGAGGTAACCCGATACAGAATTACCCTGTAAATTACAAACAACATGCAGAGATGTAAACTGATATGGGAATATCCTGTAAAATACAATAACATGCAGACAGGTAAACCGATTACAGAATATTCCTGTAAATACAATAAACATGCAGAGATGTAAACCGATACAGAATATCCTGTAAATACAATAACATGCAGAGATGTAAACCGATACAGAATTATTCCTGTAAATACAATAACACGCAGAGATGTAAACCGGTACAGAAATATCCTGTAAAAATACAATTAACACGCAGACAGGTAACCGATACAGAATACCCCTGTAAATACAAACAACATGCAGAGATGTAACTGATTACAGAATATCCTGCAAAACACAATAACATGGCAGAGAGGTAACCGATACAGAAATATCCTTGTAAATACAAACAACATGCAGAGATTGTAACCGATTACAGAATACCCTGTAAAATACAACAACATGCAGAGATGTAAACCCGATACAGAAATACCCTGTAAATAAACAACAACGTGCAGAGATGTTAACCGATACAGAATTACCCTGTAAAATACAATAACGTGCAGGAGATTGTAAACCGATACAGAATACCCTGTAAAAATACAACAAACATGCAGAGATTGTAAACCGATACAGGAATACCCTGTAAATTACAACAAACATGCAGAGATGTAACCGATACAGAATTACCCTGTAAAATACAATAAAACGTGCAGAGATGTAAACCGATACAGAATTACCCTGTGTATTCTGTAAAATACAAATAACGTTGCAGAGAATTGTAAAACCGATTACAGAAATAGCCTGTAAAATACAACAACATGCAGAGATGTAACCGATACAGAAATATCCTGTAAATACAATTAACATGCAGAGAATTGTAAACTGATTACGGAAATATCCTGTAAATACAAATAAACATGCAGAGGATGTTAAACTGAATACAGAATAATCCTGCAAACACAATAACATGCAGAGAGGTAAACCAATACAGGAATTACCCTGTAAAATACAACAACCATGCAGAGAGGTAACCGATTACAGAATACCCTGTAAATACAAACAACATGCAGAGATGTAAACTGATACGGGAATATCCTGTAAAATACAATAAACATGCAGAGATGTAAACCGATACAGAATATCCTGTAAATTACAAATAACATGCAGAGATGTAACTGATTACAGAATATTCCTGCAAACACAAATAACATGCAGACAGGTAAACTGATTACAGAATACCCTGTTAAAATACAAACAACATTGCAGAGATTGTTACTGATACGGAATATCCTGTAAATACAATAAACATGCAGAGATGTAACCGATACAGAATATCCCTGTAAAATACAATAACATTGCAGAGATGTAACTGATACAGAATATCCTGCAAAACACAATAACATGCAGACAGGTAAACCGATACAGAATACCCTGTAAATACAACAAACATGCAGAGATTGTAACTGATTACGGAATATCCCTGTAAAATACAAATAACATGCAGAGATGTAAACCAATTACAGAATTATCCTGTAAAATACAATAACATGCAGAGATGTAAACTGATTACAGGAATTATCCTGCAAAACACAATAACATGCAGAGAGGTAACCGATACAGGAATATCCTGTAAATTACAATAAACATGCAGAGATTGTAAACTGATTACAGAAATATCCTGTAAAAACACAATAACATGCAGAGAGGTAACCGATTACAAGAATTACCCTGTAAATTACAAATAACATG